>JAHWXV010254558.1:0-22888 GCA_024586415.1 Phrixothrix hirtus | reverse complement strand
ATATATATATATATATATATATATATATATATATATATATATATATATATATATTTACTGAATTGGGCAACATTATTATATAAAACACTTTTTTTATTAAATAAATAATATAAATACATTTTCTTTACTATTTAGATTAAGTAAATAATATTTTATGACGTATGAAGTTTACTTTTATAAACATTAAAATCGTCTAGAGTGCCAGTTAACTCAATACAGCCCTATTCGCGGTTATGCTTCGTTCAGCTGGCTAACAAAACAAATTTTTCCTATTATTTGAAAAATTACAAAAATTTTAATCAGATTACTCGACTAATACTTCCTAAGAAGATTGCACCTTAAATAAAAATTTAAGTGTGACACATGCTATACCAGTTTATACCGGCTCAACCAACACGACAAAGTTCGCTAGCGAAATATGGATTTGACTTCGATCCGATTCCGACCAGGTATAAAAACATATACTTGATTTCATCGGAATGTTTCCGTGACTATGCAAGCCGATTCAAACCGACCTAATGTGCGACAAGGTTTGTTCGGCAAAATTCTAGTAATGTGGCAAAATAACAAGAACACAGAATTTTCGCGTCCCACAGCCTAGCCACAAAACAAAAAAGTGATTAATTAGTTATAAAAGCAACTCTAAAAGGTATTTTTTACTTCAAATTTGCATCTATACAAATATAAATTTTATTTTAATCAAACAACGAAAACATTATTTTTGACGGTCCATACAAAAAAGGAATACCCTCCCCAATTTCGGCATCTCTTTAATAAAGTATCAAAAAAGTAATACAGGAATATCTTCTTTTTACTACATTATCTGTGCCTTGCGTTAAAGTCAACTTTTAGTGGTAGAAATATTGTTAATACAATGGAGTCTTGATAATTTAACTTGGATTGGACCGGGACCCCTTGGATAATCGAGAAACTCGCATTTTTAGTAAATTTGATAATTTTTTAAAAATGACATACAAAGCAAATAAATTACAATTAATTAAAAAACATTAAAGGGTCAAAAAGAGAAAAAACGAACTCGGACGAAATTGTACGTTTTAACATTAAACATTATTGTGTCAAAGAACTGAAAAGTTGCAAAGCATGTTATCTGTTAGTCACGCAGTTTTTATATTTCAAATTTTAACTAAAATCATCCTCATAAGTACAAACACAGATCGTCATCAAAACATTTAAAATATTTGTTATAATTTAATCTTTATTTTATTAAGCATATCAAACAGTGCCTGAAAACAACAATTAAAGTGTGGTTTCATGTTTAACAGAATAACAATAGCGTTTGCATAAGTATTTTAAAATTTTACATTTAATTGATATATTCAAACAAATGATAAAAAATTGTTTTCAGACATATGTATTTTTAACAATTTAAGTACTTAATCATCAATTTGTATGTAATTAGCAAAGGGAATTTATGCTAATTTCTTGTATCATGCCAATTTTCTGCTTAAACAATTCATTACATACAGCTGTTTTATTATCAAATATTGGGCATATTTTTAGGGAAATAGCACAATTAGGTTAATCACGTTGCAGAATCTAAAATTTGATTTTTAATTAAATTTTAATCAATTTGGGTAACTTTTTACATTACACAAATAAAAAAGTGTTTTCATAAATATAAAAGTTTATTATAACAGTTTTCAACAATAATAAATACAGTCGGTTAACTACTTTCTCAATAGTTCTATTTTAGAAATTCTGGATTTCTAGGGAATTTGTTTATAACTACCAATCCTAAAATTATAGTAAACTAAACTTAGAAAAAATATTTATATTAGAGAAAACCGATAGGGGTCTAAGTATGCAAGAGTGAAAAATTCGTAAACACGAGAACGAAAATTTCGCGAGTTCGTTACATTTTTACGACATACGATTAACAAAAATTTGAGGATTTTTTGAATTTTTTTACTTTATTGCCGCCGCTGATTTAAAATACGCGTATATCTGGTATCAAATGCTCTTTGGGGAATTTAGAATTAGTAAAAAAGTACTATTTGCTTCAGAAAAATCATTTGAGAATTAGTAAGTCGTAAATAAGTAAACATTAACAATCTATTTTGTAATTAAAAAAAGGAAGAAAACGTGTACATAAATAAATATATATGGTTAATTAGAATTTAAATAAAAACAAAGTTTGGCAATGAAAAATTTCTCAAAGAACACAATTTATCTAAACTCAAATTGTTCATTTTGATATTATGCTTTTCTTGTGCGTAACAAAAAATGTATTTTTATGGTATACGTAGGCACATATTTTAACACATACCATTTGTAATGATGTATTGCTCACAAGGAAAGTATTTGTGTATTTAACAAATATTTGCTACAATTACTACAACTTTGTAGTAAATTTTATATATTTATGAAATGTTATAGGTCTGCTTACGTTACAACTGTAATGAAATCTTTAAGTAGGTATCAGCTTTGATAATATGCGATAAAAGTTCGATACCTAAATGGGCAACGTTTTCAATGAAACATTCCAAAGTATATATTATTTTTACATTATTTTTTACTTTAGATTAAGTAGCGATATTTTTGTTATTACTTATTGCTTAACGATTCAATAGCTATTAAAACTGATGAAAAGAAACCGACTAGCGAAGAATTTTAAAATGAAATAAATCGTAAAAGTCGTTAGATGTATCAAAATCGTACATTTTAACCAGAATACATAAAATTACAGATTCAAGTGAATTAAAAATAAATTTAGAAGCTACGAATAAAGCATAACATCAGTCTAGTGAGTTATAAGGCACGCGATGTTTCGGTAATAATAAAAATACGCCATTAAGATTTCAACAGAAACTGTGATAGTATATGGCGAATGGGTTTTGATGTTAAAGAATTTCATTAGCATATTCTATTAGAACTTTTCTAATCATGAGTTATGATATAAAAGAAGATGGCACAGATTTTAACTTTTCATAGGAAATTATAATTTCAAGTTGTTTACTTGAAAACACATGTTATTATTTAAATTTAATAAAATGCACTAAACATTTTACAAATCCTATAAATTATTATAGAAATAAATAAAATTAAAGTTTTATAAATACCCGAATTATTGTTTAGAAACTATTTTGCCATACAAAACATTTGAAAAAAATAAAGAAAGTTCAAAAGTGAGAAATTGCGGACACACTTAGAGGTTTTACATTTCAGTTTCTTTAAAAATAAATTAAATAAATATAAAAAGAACAAAATGGACAGTTAATAAAAATCAGGTGTGAGACAACACGCGACTTTCTCTTGCCTAATTTAAATTTTTAAAAATATGAGTTTTGGGTTCAAAGAACTCCAACATTTGACATAAAGGGAATTTTAAATTGTCATATATTTTCTACAACACAATTTATAGAAAACCTGTAGTAAAACACGTTTTACTTTAAGATTAATATCAATAATCTTAAATTTCATGAAAATTAGAATTAATTAGAAACAATTTTCCACAAGATATAATTAAATAGAATTTAAAAGGACTAATTAGGTGAGCTTAATCGCAACATATCACTTTATAATAAGCAAAACTATGTAAATAACAAGTTAATCTCGCCTCCTCCATAATAAATTAAAAGAATGCAATTAAAAAGAATTAAAACATACCGTGGTATTTGTAAAATTTGTAAATTGCTTTTTTGCGCATGTTTACAAATAATAAACAAAATATTCTGTCGGATTAAATTATATCCCGAAAGTCAAAATTTAAATGTCTTTAATCCAAAATATCTCGCATTTAAAATATTTTTTAAAGGAAACTCAACAATGCAACGTATTTTTAAATTAAATTATTGATAAAAGTAACCAGTTTACACAAAATCAATAACAATACGTTTCTCCATTTTTCAACAAAACAGACTACTGTGTTTCGTTTTCGAAAATCTACGCAGACATCTTTCGGGCTGCAAAAGTAGTTAGCAATGATATACGTGATAGTTCACAACTAATTTCTAAGTACTTGAACAAAATTGCGCAAAATGTAAGTGTAAAAATTGAATTGACCGTGTTATGACTTATCTTTAGAAGGCGCCAGATCAGTTTGACGCGATTATGTTCATGTTAAGTATTCAGAAATTGCTCAAAAACATTAAAATTGTGTATTTTAATTAGAGAAAAATTTTTGGTAAATATAATTTTGCATATATGAAGAATAAGAGGTGAAATTTGCCATCATTTTTCAGAAAATTATTTAAACTAGTATCTTTACTGAAATTAACCATTTTACTCGCAATTACCCAAAAATGGCAACGCAATTGCATTTTAAAAAATCTTTAAAAGAATATTTGTGACTATTTACGTAATTCTTTTCAATTTACAATGTTGACACACTGTGCAAAAGTTATGCAAAAATATCAACTAGTAAGTCAGGTATAAAAGGGACGACGTGACGCTATTTCAAGTAGAAACCATAAATTTAATAAATTTCCTTTACGAAATAAACAAAATGATTAATTCAAATTTTATCCCACAGAAATAGAAGATAATAAGTTAGTTTTTAAATCAAAAATGTTATTTATAACATTTTAAATATACATAACTTAGCTAAATTTACGGCAATTCTGATAATTAAATGAAAAGGCAAATACAATTATAGAAAGGTTAGATAGGTTACACAAAACTGAAGAAGTAAGATATAATTATTTTTTTTAATTAATATTCACTAAAAAAACTTGTTTAACCAAATAAGTAACTACTTGTTAAATTGAATATAAATTAATAATTTACAAGACAATATTCTAGCATTCAAATTACCGTTAGATAGAATTTAAATGGTGGCTGTTTTTTAACGCGATAAAAGATTCAAATAATCAAAAATGAATGGGTGATTTTACAATATTTTATATCGGTAGGTACCTAACAAATGTTAAAATGTAATAATTATTAAAATTTTTAAAGGGAGATGATGTACCTACTTGTGTATTTAAATAAGAATATATTAGGTTTAGGTGTTGTTTCTAAAAGCAGGGAAACAACGTATATATTAATTTTTTTATTTAAAAATTCTTTAGATAAAATTCCAGTTTCCATAAACACCATAAAAGAGTGTATTAAAATGCAATTACGCTAATGAAATATTTAAATTAGTGCTTTGTAGTGATAACATCGTCAACTAAAATGCAATTTAAATTTACAACAAACTGAGAGTCTGCCTATTAATTTGCGCACGTGCTATCCCATAACATTGTAAAATGATACCTACAATGACGCGACCAGTGTTTTTAAATTTATAAATGTATCATTACATTCTCTAACTAAATGTTTTGTTAAAAAACTAGACATAATTGTGCGTCATATATTCTTTCTTAAAAAATATCTTTTCTGTTATTAAAAAATTAATATTTGAACCAAAATTTCCGGCGGCAACACGAGGAAAATTCTTAAAAGCAGATCCCAACATTTATATTTTACAATAAATTATATGGGCCTCATCACAATTTTTATCATAATAAAACAATGAAAAGTGTGACTTAATCTTCGTACCCTCCTCGAGAGACATTAAAAGCGCACTTCGAAGGAAAGCGTCCGCTAAGGATATTCATAATAAACAGGACATTTTACTCACTTAGACACATTAGGTTTCATCCAGTAGGTCAGGGGCGAGTGGTGCCACGTGGAGCATCACCCAACATGATCCTAGATAGAATCACAACGGCGTCTACACCGCCCATGCGACCAGCGTCGTCTTCCGTCTCACTAACACAAGAGGTCTGTCAAGGCACCTCACATACACACAGTAATATTTCTCAATAAATTTATCTATTGTCACTCATATTATTTAAAAGGATAATGTTTGTTAACAATATAGAAAATTGAAATCCTTGTTTAAAAAATAAATTTTAATAAAAAAATTCAGGAAGAAGATAATTTAAGTTTTTTCGGTTGCATACATTTTTTTTAAAACTGCCTAGTATTTTTATCGTTTTGTTAGTAAACACAATTTTTTAAAGAGATACTCCACGCACCTTCTCTATTAGACTGTTGATAATACAATGGTCGGGCTGCGCTTATGTGACCGCAGAATCGGAATGATTCGGGCTACCCCATCTACTCAGGTACGCTATGCGCAGTTGCGCAATGTACTGTCGCAAAACACTAAAAAACCTCAGGAATTTATATGGCAAATAATTAAATGTACTTGTTATAACCACACATGCACCTAAAAAAATTCAACTGTAAAATATTCAAACAATAACCGATTACCACCCAAGCACAAAACATTTTCGTTCGCTTATTCAAGATCATTTTCACAGTTTACAACTTTCATTTACATTTTAAAACACGATCTGATATGAATTCTTATTATCTACAATGTTTCAAACTTTTTTATTATTCATTAAACCAGAAATTATTTAAAGGGGTTGCCACGAAAACAATTCCATTTCTATTACACATTTTCTGAAATATTTAAGAGCTGTTGACCTACTATTTGCATATAGTTTTGATAAGTTTACAAAATAAGTCTATAGTCTAAATATAGGTAAAAAATACAATCTATGAACACGTTCACGCCTAAAGGGGAATAACCTTAATCGGTCTTTACGATAACAATGTTTACCTTGCAAATAAATGATCTTAATTATTACAATTATTATCTTTTGGTGCTTCAATAGGAACCACTAATTAATTTCTTACTTAGGTGTTAAACTCTTGTTTCCAATTATTATCTCTAACAACTATCAATTACTAATTAATATTTAAAATATGCAAGGTGTAATTAGATAATTAGGAAGTTTTTTAACAGCGGTAAATATATTTAAATGTTTATTCACTAGCAAATGATTTAGAATGTGATTAGATTAAATAAACATATTAAATAAGTACTTTTTGACCTATATTTCTTAGTTTTAAAAATATTCTGAAGTTACAGATACAAATTGGTTTATAAACTATTACCAGAAAACGATGTATGTATGTATATTTATTTCCGCTTATTCCTTACACATTAATTAGTAGATATTCCTTTAGCAAATAATAACTATAAAACATTTGAATTTCAAACAAAGAGATTATAAAAGCTTCATTCCTTGAGGGGAACTTTTCAATGAAGTAATTAATTTCTTAATTTTACTTGCGATTTTTTAATAAGGTATTTCTTAAAAAAAGATAAATGGAGAATAAACACTATAATAAAAATGAATAATTATCGTTTCACACAAAAAACTGTTTTTCGTGAAACTTGCTCACTATATCTATTAAAAAAATAAAAGCGAAGGAAAAAAAGGAATTAGAATGCGTCACGATTTTGGTTACAAAGTTACAAAGTATTCAAGATACCTTAAAGAATAAATAAATGCAATCTAGATGGAGAGCTTATATATTTATCTAGAAAAGGAATGTTTATTGGAAAAAACAAAAACAAATCAAACATGTCAATGTTGCAATATAAGTTAAAGGAGATGGAAAAGAAGTAAATCAAAATAAAGAATAGCACTAAACTTCATTAACCCAGTTTTGAAGGGGCGGTCTTCGTACTCTGAAAAGTGGGCGGAACCGCATTCACATCATAAAGACATTGAAGAGCTTCTGCTGTCCTGATTGACAACTAAGTAAATACGATCGTATCAGTATGTTAATCCCCTGACACTTTTGCTTGAGTCGCGTACCGAAAAAGTCAAATTAGCTTTAGCCGCTAACAAGATACTTCTTACGATAAAACTAAACAGGAAACGCCCCGGTTATCTAGGCTACAGAGCCAGCATGGAAAGAAAACAATCGATAAAAACGTTTTCAGTCTCATCAACAGATCAATTAAATAGAATACTAATGTATAACCGCCTATACGAGACTTTAGGGGTAGGGAACCGACGAAGTAGCTGCCACACTGAAGAATGCAGAAAAACTATAAAATCGACGAAAAAGTTAGAAAAATTCAAAAATGCATACACCAAGCGCAATGGTACTAACCGGAATATTATTAAAAGGTATCTGTAAAAGAAGCTCCGATATTATAAAGAAGAGATCTAGAAGCTGATCTAACCACAGATGATAAAGAAGGCTTAATCGAAGACACGATCAGTTAAAGTTACGCGAATAGTCAACTAGAAAACTCGATTCGGAAACTTCAACTGAAAAATGAAAGATAGTTACAGTCAAAAAATACGATTACCGTTACCTATTATAATGAAAACCAAGAGAATGGCCTAGGCAGCGTCGAAATAGCTAAAAACATAGTTCACGCGGCGGTGTGAATGTATTCACAAAAGGCTCAAGAGGATTTGAGCACTTGAAGAGAATTCTCGAAGAAATGCAAGAATTAACAAGAGGAGGAAACGCACATAAAGTAGTAATCGGAGATCTCGCAGAGACTTTCCCACTAGAAAATATAGATTACACCCTTAGCAACCTTACCAAAGTCACTAATAAGAAAAGATATTCTCATTAATACTCTAGAACATCCTGAAAAACGCCAAGAGGTTGAAACCCTTCAATGCAAATTTTAACCTGAGACTGAGAGTAACAACGGATCCAAAAAGAAGGCCCATAGGGGCAACTCAATGCTACCGCCCTCAAACTTACACGCTCGTTCAGTTAGGACATTCCATGCCCTACTTAATGTTCAAGTGCTCACAAATTTACAAGCCGCAATTGGAGAACGGCATTTACGAATGCACGGAAAGTCTTGAAAACGGAACGAAAAGACCAACGCACGAAACCGAATAAATAATAATACCCAAAAAGGAAAATCCTCTGAGAACTTTGCGAACCCGAACACTAATAACAATGAGACTAAAGAAGAAAACCTGATACAATACTGGCAAACTTAATTGAAAGAATTCTACGTAAAAATGCATATTATCGAGAAAATCTTAAATAGTAAATGAATTGTTTAGGAGAGCCATGGAAGGCCAGCAACATAAGAAGCGAATGAAAAATTACGAAGACGTAGTAGAGACAAATGTTATTCACATAATTAGCACCACGTGACTCTGCCCAATGGGAATCCAAGCGACCAAGCCGGTGTGTAATGACTCGCTATTGTAGCCAAACAAATATAGGCAGTTCAAGTAGCACTACTCAGTACCTCCCACCGAAATGGTTGTCTTGGGATTGACTTAAAACTTTCTATTTTGGGGATTGTCAACTGCTCCTGTAGCATCGGGTGGCCCTTTGGAATTGGCATCTTCTTAATGGATAAAACACTTATCTTGTGTAAAATGAGAATTATACCAGTCCTCAACGTCATAAAATTGATGTCACAGTATACTAATTCCCATAAGGTAAACTTTTGGATTGACTCTGAAGCATTTTGTGAAACTGGACTACGACGGATAAGCATTGAAAAACACAAAGAGGTATGATTTTTCTCGAAACATGACAAAAAGTATACTCTTATTTTCTTTATATAATTATGAGGAAAATTAAAAATGGAATTTATACAATATGATTGGACCCAAACGCTTGAAAATCACCGAAAAATGGCATAAGAAAATGTATAAGGACTTCGTTTAAACTAAACCATATAATGAACCAAACTAGATCAAAATGATAACCTTGGGACAAGTAGAATCATAGACATTCATTCTTTATTGCAGAGTCGCACTCTCCTTTGTAATAAACATTTGTGCCTTTGAAATATAATGTCTATTAATTCCTGACATATACCGTCCAAATTTGGTTATTTACAGTCTCTAATGCTTCATTCGAAAATCCATTAGAAATTGCAAATATACAGGGTTTGTTCTAAATGTAATGTCAATGACTCGATTAAAAAAAAGTTGTTGATCAAATTGATACAAGGTTTCAAAATAGTACCCTCCTGCGTCGATACATCGCTTCCGGTGAGATTTCCAGGCATTAAGGCGGTCAGGGTAGGCCTCCTATGTAATGTTCTTTAGCGCCTTGATGAAGCCTCTTTGACTTTATCAACTGCTCCGAATTGATGTTCTTTCATGGGAGTTTTCAAGTGCGAAAATAAAG
This sequence comes from Phrixothrix hirtus, assembly GCA_024586415.1. Taxonomy (NCBI): domain Eukaryota; kingdom Metazoa; phylum Arthropoda; class Insecta; order Coleoptera; family Phengodidae; genus Phrixothrix; species Phrixothrix hirtus. The sequence continues at coordinate 12,949 of JAHWXV010254558.1, read as the reverse complement.
AGAAGTCTGGTAGAGTCGAGTCAGGACTGTATGGCGGTTGCGGAACCATTGGCATCTTTGAAACGGCCAGGAAGCTGGTCACGAAGAAGGCGCTGTGGGCTGGCGCGTTGCCATGATGAAGTTTCCAATCGTCCGCGATGGCTGGCCGGACTTGATGAACCCTTCGTTTGAGTCTATTGAGCACTTCCACGTAGAATTTGCCGTTGACGGTTGTAAACTGATGGTGGATGAGCCCCCTGATGTCAAAGAGCACAATGAGCATGGTCTTGATCTTTGAAAAGATCATTCTGGCATTATTGGGCGAGGTAACGCCGCGCTGTGTCACTCGGCACTTTGCTTTTTTCGTTTCGGGGTCGTATTCAAACACCCAAGACTCGTCACTTATGATGGCATTGTCTAAAAGGTGGTGGTCACTTTCACACAAGTCGCCAAGATCTTTGCAAATTTCAACTCGGCGTGATTTTTGGTCGTCCGTTAACACTCTGGGCACCATCTTCGCACACACTGTTCACATTTGTAAATTATTCATCACAATCTCATGAACGGCACTTTGTGGAATGTTTAATACCTGGGCCACTAAATGAACACTCAGACGACGGTCTGAATCCAAAAGTTCTCCCACACGCCTCACGCTCTCGTCGGTGGTGGTCGTCGATAACCTTCCAGTACGGGCTTCATCGCTGACCTCTTCAAGACCTTCTAAAAAGGCCTTGTGCACCGGTAGACTTGATGTTCCGACAAAAAACCATCATCAAAGGCCATTTTTATCATAGGAAAAGTTTCCACTGCGATCTTGCTGAGCTTTACACAAAACTTGATAGCAAGCTTTTGTTCCAACGAGCGCTGCATTACGTCTTGTGCGGAATACGAAAACGAATTTCACGTAAAGGTCTGTCCTTACGCTCTGGATGGACGGAAACGACTGAGTAACCGAGTGTTCGTAAGTTGACATCTCTTCCTCCGATCCCAATCAATAAAATTATTGGCATTACTTTTCGGACAAACCCTGGGTGAGAAAAGAAAGGTAATATAAAATGCAACGTATACTATTTTACTTATGACATTACTAGGAGAGTAATTCACTTTCAATTAGTTTTTGACACAGTATCCCGTTTTACACTTTAAGAAGATCAAGGTAGTAGGGAGGTTGGTGCTATATCGTGAATCATTGTTTTAGATATCAATCTCCATTTCAAAGGAATAAGGTTAACTCCATGCCAGCATTGGCGCTGGAAAAATGCTTTGTGTCCATGCCAATAGAATAGCGTCTTCTATAAGCGACAGTAATGCAAGCTTAAACAAATTCTTCGCTGCACACTTGATGGGGCAAGTATAACGGCAATGCGAAAGCAACAGTCGATTTAATTCCCCTTCAATGTATTTAATTTATTACAATTCATAACGAAGAGGGGAATATGCATGCAGATGCAACTAATTTACTGGCGTGAGAAACGAGATACACCATTAGTAATTTTCATTAGGGCCAATTTAATATCTTTTACTAGCAGCAGTAGCAGTACCTTATTCGCAAAAGGAAAATATTAGTTCAAAACAATTCTACATTATAGAATATAAAGAGGACGTTTACCGATTAGAAAGTAAAAGAGAAAAGCGAAGATTTATTATTATGCTAAAATAATGCTTTGAAAAAAACATGATTTTCCATACGCAAAGACATAACTTCGCGACCTTTATTTCTTCAGTTCCATTGGTCGTACATTGATTAATTTCGATTAGTTCATTTCACTATGTAGTCTGATTAAATACACAAAAAAGGTTACGAGACGAAAAGTTAATATTTTTCTGTGATTTCTGAACGTGGCCAATCGTTGATTGACGATTTCTCCGAAACATCAATGTAAAGAATGCCGTTTCTTTTATTAGATCATAATCGTATATAGAACACCAAAGTATTGTATGGTTTATTAGAATGTACGATAGCGTCCCTTTGTGATTATCTCATTACCCAACGGTCAAAATGCAAACGTTTTTCTTTTGAAAATTAATAAAGAACTAGCTACTCCGTTTCAGTTCCAATGAATTAGCTTTCTACTTTTGCTGATTACATACATAAAATTACATGTTTGATGAATCTTACTCTAGATTTACGCGCCCTTACCCCTCGTTAATAGTCAAACTGCGAGGTAGGCGTCAACAATGAGTGCAACTTGAGGGAGCATGACTTCGCGTGGAGTATAAGTAGAGGGCGCTAAGGTGATTAAGTTTTCTCAATGCGTGACCCTTCTCCTTCGTGAGAGGAGCTACTTTTGTTTTGTTCTAAATATTATCAACCTTACAGTTTAAAGATTGATAATTGAAACAACAAGCATTTCGTGTCTTCATCAGCTTCATCATATTGCTTAATTCATATGCAACGTTCAATTCCCAAAAAAGGTTATTTCCACTAACATTTTGTGAATTAGATTTATCTTGTGGAAAACTATGAGATGTGAAATATGTTAAATGGGCGGGAGGAAGGGGAAAATTTTGTTGAAGTGTTGAAGTGATCTTTATATTCAGAATTGCTTGGCAAGGCATCATGGGTAGATATAATACGTTGATATTATTAAAATTTATTGTCAGAGTTAGTGTTCAATTCAAACAACACTTTGGGCACCTTGCTCGATTTATAAGTCAACCGATAGGGCTTACAATTCATTATTTAATGAAAGAATTTAAAGTCGCTGGTTAAGTTGTCGAGCAACACGTTAACGTAATACAAGAAGAGAAGAGAATATTGATGTTGTAAGGTAAAGTGTTACTGAGACTCCAAATTTTTAGAATCTGAGAATTGTATATTCCTCAGACTTTTGTATAGCCAATTATCCATAAAGATTTAGGTTTTGACCTTTACAAGACACACTTAACTCAAAAAATGTAGCCTACTAACTATTGTACGAGTCGTGAGAATGTGGATTGGGTTTCAGAACAGATCGAAATTAAACCTGAGTTTGCTAAAACAATTATTTTCAGACACAAAGCTCGCTTTTGGATAGATTGTTTGGTCTATGGCCAAGTTTACCGAATTTTATTCGTCTAAGATATAGTTTTAACAAGGCAGAATTACGTGCTGAAACTATTGCTTCATTTCTTTATTAGTAGCGAAGTTCAATGATAAGATTGTTTTGAGAAAGACAGTCGTTAGCAGAGTGTTAAGTTTTACACAGAAAGCCCTTTATTAAAAGCTTAATCATGTATTATTAAATAGAAATACAGTGTGTCCGGAATTCGGTAACGCTCTGACTACCTGTCAGAGTTTTTTATTTGAAAAATCGCCAATATCTGACGTACAAATGACCTTAGTATCTATCATTTTCTGGAAACTCTTAAATGGCACGAAAGGTTAAGTAGTATCGCATTTGAAACATCTTCAAATTGGGTAGCGTCCGCTACAAAAGGAAGTTGAGCGAAGAAATAAGAACTTATGCAGGTCGGACGTCTTGGTCTTATCCAGTCACCGAGAAAAGCTTGTTGTCAGCAATGGAATCTAGAAGATAAGCAGCACCGTTTAAGTTGTCATGGATGCTTACACATTCGATCTTTCCGAATGTTATGGTGGTCTTGATAAAGGTAATAATTTTCGTTATTCCAATATCGTTTAAGTAAAAAGGTTTTGCTTTTTGAAGTTCGTTCAGTCATTATTTCATATAATTATACTCGGCGATTATGGTTGTCCCGTTTTAACTCTTTCAATTGTACCTTATAAGGATGGAGTTTGATTTTCTTTAAAATGTTATGAACGCCACTTTTGGCTCCGCCTTACACTCTGCACATTATTAATTTGTAAATGCCCTATTTTCAGCCATTGAAAGTTGTTTACGCTGTTTATTTCGTACAGAACCTGTTTTTATAATTTGCCTAATTAAATAAGTTACATGTTTTACGAAAACATTTCTGTTTAGATTATTTTGATTAAAACCACGTGATGCAGCTTCGTATACTGGCAAAATAAATTTAAACTCATAGGTTTGCAAGAACACTTACTGAAAACAATGGCTTTACACATGTTTACAAATGACAACAAAAATTAAAGTTGAATCAGCCCAAATTCTTACTATTCCTCGTTTTTTGAAATATTGCTACGAAAAAGTGTTATGCTTCTTAGTCAAACTCTTTGAAAAACCTTAGAGACAATTCTTACATTTTTTATTGACAAACAGTTTCTTCTGTTTTAGTTTAGAAGAAAACTTCAGGTATGAATTTCTCACAAACAAATTAATGAGAAAAATACTAGACTGTACTTCAAATTTAATGACCTGTCATGTCAGCTGTCGTTCGATACCTCGTGATATTAATATTTATAAGAACGTTACCTTTATTTATAGACGCCGTGCATAAGAAATAATAAAATATCTATTATTAATTTATGTATTGTATGTTTTATTTTAGTAAATGGTGTCCAAAAATATAATTAATGAAATTGTAGTATTGGCGGATGATATGGACAATTATCGAAGAACAAAACTACACAGTAAATTATTTATATACGAAAATAAGCGTACATTTCGTTTCACTATTTAAACTTTATCAGCGAATATAAATTAAAATAGAAAAAATATAGGGTATAACATGGGTATCGATTGGTTTTAGCTGAATAAGGTACAGTTTCAATAGTAAAACGAAACGTCCGATTATTTTCATATATAATAATTTACTGAGCAGTTTTGTTCTATGATAATTATCCATATTTTCGGTCAAATCTACCGCTTCATTTTAGTAAATACAACACGAATTCTTTTCATTTACGTTTAAAATAGCAGATTTAAGTGACTGACAGTATAAAAACGGTGTTTTTCAAAGCGCATTGCAGATAATGAATAACAAATACTATTGCGGCATCAATGAGATGTGTTTCAAAATTCGCTAACCAAGAAAGCAAGCGAGAACCTTGTGACTGTTCGTACTAGCATGGGAAATGATTCTGCACCAGTTTTAAGACGGTATCGAAGGGGGAGCAGATTGATACATTATTCCAAAAACTTGACTTATGAAAAAATATGGTTCAAAAAAGTACAAAGAAAATAGAGACAAAAGTATTGAGAGAAAACAATTCTTACTCTAATTCCAAAAAGAAAAAGAAAAGAGAAACTAAAATTTTTTTTATTTTAATGATGCAACGAGAAAAACGTCAATGGCTTCTTCAAAATATTTTTTAATTGGGATAACCTTCATTTAATTCAATTGTGTCTCTATAGAGACTCAGTAGCTAATTATATAATAAAGAATTAATTGCAAAATGTTGTAAGTCATCACTTTTGACGCGAACTAAATTCAACAAGTTCAGAGCAAGATATTGTTATGTCACCATATCAGGAATTTATAAAATTCCTACCTAATAAAATATTTATGGTGTGGATTATACTATCTTCCTACAATATCGCAATGTCATCGTAACTAAGCACTTACTACCTGCTTCTAAATTTAGTAACTATAATTAAATGTCTGCGAAATTTGCGTAGAAATAGTGGATATTAGTCGAAGACATTAGTAACTGAGACGTCTTTCTGTCAAGTAACATTTCATTTTTTCATAGTGATAAAAGGCGTCAAAATGCAAAAAGTGACGATTAAGAGTTGTAGAAAGGTTTTTTAATCCAACTTGGCGTGTAGCGATTTTTTGACCAACATTAATAATGGGGTAGCAAAAACAAATTACCCCCATTATGCACAAGTCAAAGCCCATCTATGTACGTATATGTATCGAGAAAATACAACTCAGAAGTGTAATATATTTTATTATATCAAATTAAATAATCATCATAAGTATATACAAGGGGTGAAGTTCTAAAGGGTTTTCAAGTATTAAGGTGACGAGTTCTTGTCATTATTTGATAAAATCTTCGGTTTGAAATGGTGGAATTATTATTCTGTGAATATGCAAAATAACTTTTTTACGACTTCTAATTGCATTTTATTGGTAACTATTTAAAGTAAATCGGTATACATTTAAATTTAGTTTTAAATATCAGACCGTGTTTACCTGTGGCTATAAATTGAAACAAAAGAATTTTCACAGCAGGTTATTAAAATGTTTTAGTGTTAATAATAGGATTTTTATATCTTTCTTCTTTTAATCCATTACGCATATTTTTAAATTTCTTGCCACGTTTGAAATTATCAAACACAAAGACTGTTACGAAATATAATTAGAAACTGCGTTTGAAATTAAATCAATAAACTAAAAAATATGCGACTTCGTAGTTTAATGTCACATATTATTACGATGTTTGTATTGTACCAATGAAAGTTATAAGTGTGAAAACAACGTAAAAAGCAAATTAAAACGCCATTTAATAATAAACATTATTTCCTAGAAGAAAACAATAAATAGTGAAAAGTTCAATAAATCTCTACCTTCTTGAACGAGATGTCAAGCGGTAGACCACCTTGAAGAAGATGTTCTTTCGCAGACATGGGGCAACCCGTCGAGTGACAGCTGTCGGTTCCTATGTTGTTTAATTCACTTCGCGACTTTACGTTCGCGGCGTTCGTAAACACAACATTTAACGATCAGACTGACGCTTATAACCAAATAAAGTCAAAAAGGAAATTTAAAAAATTTTCAAATAGTTTGCTGCAGTTGCACTTTAAAATAATAATGGATCACTGTGTACATAGTAAGATTATAATAATAAATTATATTCTGTTGCTTGGAAGAGCGTAGTTGAAATGCTAGGTATCTCTAAAACAAATTAATTATCAACTGATTATTATCTCCTGACCATTTACGGAGGTGCATACTATGTTGCCATAATTATTTTAAACGACCTTGTGACCTAAGATATTTGACTGATATTAATAGTTGAGTTTTCAGTTACTTACAAAGCAACGCAGCAGTACGAGGATATTTGTTTCATATAAAATAGGTAATAAATTAGATTTTTTGGAACAACTACAGTTTTACAGTTTACTCTAATAGATTTGAAATTTTCGGGGATCTTTGTTCGCACCCCTACATTTTATATATCGGTACTTATTATTTAAATACCTCCCCTAAGAGGCAACCTGGTTTTGAGTTACCCTCATCGTCTACACGATCTTTAAATACATAAAGAGTAAAACAGGCTTACCCAACTAGTTCTGATGAAAAGGCCATTGCAATACAATTACACTAAAATAGTATAACAAGGAAGTAACCCTTTTGAGTACTTACTTGAAAATCAACGCACTCTTCATACTTATATGAAAAAATAGACCTACTATCTATATGATTTCTAAAGAATGCAATGAGATGGATATTTTACGTAGGTATTAGAATTTCGTCAATACTTATTAATGAATCATTTTTAAGGTCGGAAATAAAATAAAGTCTTTTACTATCACAAATATAATTTGTACTTTTTGTAATCATTAGCAGGAATTGCGTAAATATTAAAATAATATTCCCTATTGGCACATGACAAATTGTAATAGGTGCATACGGCTTTTACTTTTAGAATTACCTGTATTAGGCTAATTTTTGACCAAACTTATCGGCAAAAATCAAGATAATGAGAAACAATGCTTTGTATTCCACGAAAATTATGAACATAAATTGGAATTTATTTTAGGTAGATAATAAACTTTAAATAGAAACATTCCTTACATATTTTTATATCTTTTTGATAATCTTTTACCGAATACTGATCTTTTTATGTAATCAAAATTTTATCATAATAGAAATAAATGATTGCCAGCTATTTTTAATAAGCATGTTCCTGTGCGTTACTCTACTTTGATCAAAAGCATATAATTATGGAGCCTAAGCACATCCCATTCATTTCGATTATCATTGTATCTGGAAGTTACAAATACGAAAGTATCTTCATTAGCAAAACCAATTTCGATTTTCTGCAGCCAAGTTAATTATTATTTACTTGCGCCATATTAAATCATTTATAAAATACAGTAACAATTTAGATTGTATGAAGTATGTGTGTGGCCAATAGATTGTCGACTCCTCCTCCTTACATGTTGGCGTCTAAACCAATCAACTTCTGCAAGACATCACATTCTATTACATTAATTTACTTTGGACCCTGTGTTGTAGCTTGCATTCTGTCGCCTTGAAACGAGAACTCGGCGAGTGATTTATTTTCGCCGATTTACAAAGAAAGCTATTTGTCAAGATAATATATGAAAATTATGCTGCAATTGCATATAATATGCTGTAATATTAACACGTGTGAAATAAATCAATTAAGGACTATACAAGCACCTAAAAATAAAAGAAAAAATTTAATTTTTTTAATTGGCAAACTTGAATAATGCAACGAATGATAATTATTTCAAAAATATTCTATAATTTTTATTGTTAATCTGATTGTTTTACTTTTTAGTGAATATCAAAAATTGAAAATCAAATTTGGAATAAAATAGCCTTTCAATAATACAATCACGGTTACTTTTAACGCTAACAGAATAACAAAACGATCTGAAGGAATAGAATAAAAAGATAATGCATTACCAAAAAGAAGGGTACAGGTTGAATAGATTTCCTAATCTCAACAAAACTAATTTGTAAATTCAAAATGACCTTGTAAAGCATCTTAAGGCATTTATTTATTTGAACGGCATTTTTAGATGCCTTCGGGTAATATTTCCCAATGTGAAATATCGCCCAATTTTAAATTTGTGCCTGTTTACCTTTTATACCAATGGCCAATAAGCAAAATCTTTATTATTCCGCCAAGTCTACAATCAATGTGAACCAACATATTAAAATCACGTTGTTTTCATAGATATTCTATGAAAAACTGAACAAATTTGCATTGTGAATAACTTCGGTGATGTCTATTATAAGGTTTCCCTAGATATGAAATTGTTTATAGGGTAAGTCAATATTCATATGTGTTAGAGGACACTATTAATTAATTTGGTTTACTAAGTTATATTACAAAAATTGAAAAACTAACCTTAAACCGTAAAATAAATATAAACGTCCAGGCATGGGCGATATTTCAAACCTATGTTCTAAATTAGACCAATATTAGCAAAATCGGTAAGAAATGCAAAGGTCTTAAACCAAGTTTGAATTTGGATTTGATGAATGAGCCGTTCAGATCACTTGGGCAAGATAAAAGCGAGAGATACGTTAAAAGTCATTGAGGAATTCCAAGGAACACTTTGTGAGATCACGTAAAAACCGGAAATTCTGAAAGAAAACTAGGCAAAAGACCTGTTCGACACAAATTTAGGAATAATATCCTTCTGCTGGCATCGTTAAACATTCCAACATGGGCATTCTACTAACACTAAAATCTTTAAGGAGCCTTTTCACGTTTTGTAAGAAAAATGGATTAGTCCATAAATTCAATGGAGAAAATGAGGTAGAAGCTACAGTTCGTACAGAACTTTTTTGCGTAAATACCTAGAATTTTCTAAAAGAAGATCACAATCAATGGGTCAAGGGCACAAAAATTGATCACCTTTATTGTTAAAGATTACTTTACAAAGCTGTCAAAGATTATGGACCAGCTGAATGTTAAAAATTTCCCATACAAAAAAAGTTATCGGCTTACACGCCATTATTCACAGTATGTTTCATCACAAAAGTGTGCAAAACGTGCCCATCTTATTTCTAGCGAACGTGACTGTTGCTTGTGCAAGTGTTTTGGGGCCGCCAATCTCTCCAATGGTAATTTTCAGAAGATTGAAAAAGCAAGATACGTTTGGTGATAACTTACCTGCAGGATGTATCCTGGAAATGGCCACTAAGGCAGCATGATAAAGGAGTTATTCCTAAAATGGTTGCACCATTTTGCAGAATCTAAGCCAGATGGAAACAATGTACTAATTCTTGATGGCGCATCTTGTCATGTGGATATACCTGTTCCTGAGTTAGGTTGAAGGTGCGATATTTCTATTTTGTGTTTGCCATTAAATACAACTCATGAGCTGCAACCATTAAATAAAGATGTGCTCAGATCTTTTGGGTACCGGGACACTAAGTTACTAGAATATTGATAACAAAATCCTTCAGCAAATAGGAGGCTCACAAAGTGATTTCGGCAAAGTTTTTGAAACTTATTTGGCAGTATGCACTAGCATTGTTTACTATTGAAAATGAATTTAGATCCATTGGCATTTATCTGTTTGGCCCAACAGTTATTTCAGATTTGGCCTATGCATCATAATTACCGACCGTAGGTGAAGAAGAGTGCTGTGATGAGACTTTCCTCTATGTTCTTTCGTGAAAAAGTGCTCAAGTTTAGACAGGTTCAAGAGTAGCATGCAGAGCAGGTTGTTTTAAGTTAAAATATTTTCCTAGCGTCAGAATGATGCTTCTATGTATGGTTGTTCCAGTGGACTGATTCCCCTAAATAAGTTAATATCCCAAAAACAATTGGTTCGAAGCAGATGACTGATCCTCCAAGTTACCAAACAGCAAACAATCCAAAGAGTGCTCGAATAATGCTTTAACACCTGGTTGTTTTAAGTAGATTGATTCCCCTAAACAAGACAACATTTCAAAAATCTTTTCTTCTGAACCTTCTACAGCGCCATAAAAAAAAATTTTCAAATAATAAAATCCCAGAAAATAATAAGGAGATCAAAATATTAAGCTTGACAGTTATCAAGACAAATGAGTTCGTTGCTACGAAACATCCTACTGATGACTTCTCATTTTCTACAGGTATTCCAGCATCTAATTTTGTTAACATAATATACAAGTAAGACCACGAAAAAAAGTAATTAACTGCGAAGCCCAAATATTAAAAAGGAATTTTAATGTAAATAGTTCTACTGCATCCGAGCAAAAAGAAGAAAAACAATAAAAAAAGAAGGTAGCTGACTTTCTCATTTGTAATGAAAATTACTAGAGTGATATGATACAGTGTCAAACGTGCCGGGCTTACGGCATAGGATTTTTAAGAATTTGATTGTCTAAATTGCTTTTGGATTATAACTACCTCGGTATGCAAAATTAAGGATTTGGTTAAAATTTTGTATTTGTAGATGTTTTCCGAATTTTTCGTTTTCCGCAATTTTCTTGAAATCGCCAATAACGATTATTTTAAAACTTACTATGTTTCTTAGCTACTTAATTCCGTTTCCTATGTATAAAGTAGTTTCTCTAATAAATTTTTCAAAATCGAGTAACCGGAAGTACTTAAAATATAAAAATGAAATTTTATATTTGTTACCTATCTTGCGTGCATGAGACGATAAGAATTTAGTTAAAATCGAATCCATTTTTTGCGATTTTCTCGAAAACCACAATAACATTTTTTTAAAACTTATTACGGCTTTTACGTCTTTGATGCTATTTCACTCAGCTAATATAGCATCCCGTTTTTTAATCTTTGGCTTTATAAAAAAAAATGAATTGCTCAGTTGGTAGAAAATAATTTCAGTCTTCGCAGAATTATATTAATAGTCAGTACTGACAACATAGACATGCACGTCTATTAGAGAAAGATTACCGTAAAACAGGGGAATTTCAACATTTGTGGTAATTTCGACACTGTTCAACCACTAATGCAATTATTTCTTATTTTGATTATGTTTTATGTTTATATTGTTGTTTTTTGTTATTTTAGGAATAGTTTTAATAACGCTGACTTTTTGCAGTTCAACATGCGTCGACATTAGACCAAAAAGTTAGGCGGCAGAAGCTAAAAAAACTGTAATACTGAAAATATGGAAAAGGCAATTGAGGCAGTCAAAAAGAGAATGTCTCAAAAGGCTGCAAGCTAGAAGTTTTAAGTGCAACAAGTAACCCTGTTAAATAAAATCCATGGATAGCATTCTCTAAAATTAGGAAGACCCACTGTACTCGCCGAACAAGAGTAACATGTGTTAGCACAGACGCTTGCTACAGTCAGTAACCGAAGCTTTCCATTGACAACCGCGGGCATTCATCAAATTGTAACAAAGTTTCTTAACAGACAGGGCAGAGATATTTCTAATACTGTAGGTAAACCAAAAATAAGAGAACTCTTTGAAAACATTAAAGACCAGTTATAAACCGCTTTGCCAGACAATATGAATAACTACGATGAAACCAATATAACGGACAATCCGAGTGCGAAGAAAGTGTTAGTCCTAGAGGCATTAGGAGGTTTGGAAGAGTTCAGGATCACTCAATAACAGCTGTGGGTGTAAAGGTTTGCGGCACAGCTAAAGGGAGGTTACTAGCGTCGATGGTGGTATATAAATTTTAGAAACTCTACGAAAACTGGATGACCGGTGGGCCTAAAGGGTCGGTGTATACAGTTACTTCACGTGGGTAGTTCGATATGAACACATTTGAACAATAGTTCTTCGAAGCTTTGATTCACCACATCAACAATAATAGCATTGCTGAGGAAAAGAAAATTGTAGTCAGGGGTAATTTGGGAGCACACTTTTCTCTCGCCATACTTAATGCAGTCCCCCGAGATCAGATTCTTTGCTCCCATGAAACGAGGAAGTATTCCAAAGGAGCATTTCCCAGGACCGTTGAATCGGTTGAGGTCCGCAATGTTGTCAAACGCCAAAAAAAATTTTAAATCTGGATTTTGACCAACGGGAATATGCCCTTTTCGCCCTGAAACAGTACTATCTACACTTCCGTTCAAAAAAGCATCAGACGATCGTACTATTGGAAGGACACTTAATTCAAGTCTACTTTAATATCTGAATGAGTTTTGACGATACAGTGGGGGTGAAACAACTGTCCGAAAGCGAGGAAATAAAGTTTCTGCCAGACCAGGTCTACAGATGTTCGCAGTTTCACCAATAGAAAAGGATACTCAAAATTTATCAAGTGAAGATGCGCTCTCAGTGAACAACAATGATGCTAATTTGACGAAGGTTTCCAAAATTAAAACTACTAAACCAACCAATTAATCTATTAGATCGAGAACAACTAAATTCGCAAGACTACATCGAACAGAACAAAGAAAACTAATTTCAAAGCTGCTGCACACACATACACACACACACACACACACACACACACACACACACACACACACACACACACA
>JAHWXV010254514.1:0-12465 GCA_024586415.1 Phrixothrix hirtus | reverse complement strand
CGTGTATTTCCACTAAAATTTTGACATCGAAAATTTTGGACGAAAACAATACTTTCTCTATTCTATATTTCATATAGGTAAGAGAAAGTAATAAATGATTTAAATTTTTCAACAACCAAAGTGCACAACTATATCCAGATTTGGTAATTTTGTTTTGATAAATGAAATTTCCAAACAATAAAAAATGTATAAAAACATAATTTAAGTTTTAATTTCCTATATTTACGCAAAATGATTTGAAATTAATTTATTCTACAGTAAATTATTTTACTACAAAAACTTCTAAATTTTAGTAAAAGGATTACATCCAGTTGTCTGGTTTTCAACCTTTTACAAATAACAATAGATCTTAAGAACAATCTTAATGTTACTTATCTAGTGGTCTTTATGAAGTGTTGTTATTTCGTGCGCGTTATTTACGTATGCACTCGCATGTTTGATTTATTAATTTTACTCGCATTCCCAACTATAATAACGTTATTGTTTTGTAGTTCTTTAAACACTTTTGTTTAACCGTAAATTTTCTGTATAATTATTGTAATATGTGTGCCAGCCTTACTCAAAGATAATTCTGATTATGAATACATTTTTGTAAAAGGGGCTCGAATTGTTTGATAAGCGGCGTTTATAAGAACTGTAACTTGTTCATTTTGCAAGTTGTTCATCGTTGAAGGCGATAACATTGATAAAGATGAAAATGACATTGTTTTCATGGTCGTAACCCTTTTTAAACTTCTTGTGGTTTTTGGTTTATTTCCGGTTTCTGTTGTTGCAGTTTAAACGTTGGCCAATCATATTTAAATTTTATCCATTCACATGCTTTTTTTAACATTGTAGGACATGCTAATCTAGCTTTACAAATTACAAAGCACTTTCGATTGAATTTTGGTCTTTCGGATTTTAAAAGTTTTTGTTTACATCGCATTTACCAGGATGACTAAAATACTAATTTTGGCATACAATTTGTTTTCTGGTCTCTAGAGACTCCACTAACCCTGTATGTCGTGAAGTAGGAAAAACAGAAGAGGTCTTCGAGACCCTAAAGATTCGATGAATAAATACACTTCCTCCTCGTTAATGTTGGTTATCCTGCACTAGGCTGATCCCTCTCCCCCACTTATGTGAACAATTGTCGCTCACCTCCCTCCCAAGCATCGGACGCTAGATCTCCCAATGAGAACATCCAGGGTTCATTTTTTTCGGTATCGTGGATTATCTCCCGAAAGCTCCTTTCGCTGAGGTTAATGGTGGAGGTATCAGGTCTCTCCGTGCGAACTCCGTGAAACTATTTTTCAATATGGCGGAAATTTAAAAAATGCCGAAATAATAGATACAAAATTTTAATTATTCAGTTTCTCCACATGATTTTTGAAAAATTAAATCGAAACAAATTGTTTTGTTCACAAAGGCGATTTTTAAAGTTGCGTCTAACATTGTTTCAGCTGAACCACAGTTTTAGGTTTGTCGATATGCACTCGCCCTTTAAAACACCTCAAAACAATCATCTGAGCGCTCAAATTAGGTGAACGCGACCCTTAGCTTTCAAAGTGCCACCAAAGAATCACTATTGTGTCCCTTATTCGAAACAGATAAACTGCATGTCTTCCTCTTATTCCAGAAAAAGAAATTCCTCGTCATTGTTCTACACCTTTTGCCAAACTTGACTCGGGTCCAATATTCTTCTAGCAAATTTACATACATTTTTATAAATCAACAAGGAGATTTCTCTAGAAGTAAGCCTGAATGTTCACTGTCTCCAAAGTCATCGAAGTATAAAGGTGAAATTGAGGATGATTCAAAGACAGGCTTAATAGACTGTTACAGTCAACTATATCATCTGAACCTTGTAAGGAAAAAGGTGAACATCACTTTTCGCACCGTTGTAATATTTTTAAAAGATTGACTCTTGGCATGCCGCTGCGTCTCTTATCTATTGAAATTGGCTACTCCAGATTGCGCTTCTTGGACATTGTTTATTCTTAGGCATGTTCGCTGCGTTTTAAAAATACACTTGCACATTGTATCCGAATTCTCTGGATGCACATTAAGGCAGATTGGGGTAATTTTATACAATTTAAACATGTTTCCAATTTCTGAATCGATCCCAATAAATCATGATGAGCTGTTTTGTATGGAGAGAAGTCAACGCTAAAGTAACTAGATACTCAGTTGGGGCAAGTTGATACATTTATGTAGAGATAAAAATTAATTAAATGATAAAATTCTTATTAAACTCAATATTCACACCCAAAAAAAACAAAAACCACAAATTCAAAAGACATTAAAATATTCATGCTGATGTAACAAATTAGCGACAACAATAATTTTGTAAAAGATTTCGGAACATTCCAGAAGGTTCCGTAGAACTACAATAAAGATGTAATTACGAATGACTCATTACTGCAACTGATACTTAAATAAATTCAAGGTTACATGAATGATTCATAGCACTGAAATTTATGATATCAACATTCTGTGTAATATTATTCTTTAATATTCCTGAATATTCCAGAATATCACCTTTTTATATAAAACTGTTATAAATAAATATAAAGTTGAATACGTGTAAATAAATAATTTATACGTTAGTGAAGATAAGTAAAGACTTGAAACAATGAACTAGTTTCGTTACATGGTGAAATGGATGTTTTGTTAATTTGTCGCCTAGTTGTTGAAAAAAGTAATAAGAAGAAAAACTATGTAATTTACAGTTCTTTTTAAATTATGACCAACATGTTTTTATAAAATTTAAATCGCAACTTCGAGTTTTTCTAAAACATTGCAGTTATTATAATTCTATAATTGCAAAGTTTTTAATTTCATAAAAATCTGTCGGGCATAATTTACAAAGTACAGTAAAGTGCGCAGTCTTTCACATTTTTTCAAAAACTAGTCTACAAATTTTTATCAAAATAACAACCCTTTTCGTCATGTTATACATGAGTATACATTTTCTCAAATTTTTAAACTTTTCTCTAGTGTGAATGTTAACCTTAATTAAATTTTATTTTAAAACAATGAGAACAACATACTGCGACTACAAAATAAACGTAAATTAATAGGAACGCAATTTTCAGATTAAAAATAGATAAATAAAAAATTGCCTGAAGATTAATAGGAACATATGCAAAGAGCACTAACACGATCTTCCTTAGCTCCTCCTTCTGAAATGATGGAACTGATTTTCATGCAGAATTTTGTGTAATATTTTGAGTTGCGACTGAAATAAGTACCAGTGGAAAATATTTTTAATGCAAAAGTTATAGCATTTTCTAATTTTGCCCTTTTTCAATAAAGTGCACCATAAGTCGGACTTATGAAAAAATTGTTTTTCGCGAAGAGCACACTCCGCGAATTTTTTCAAACATTTGTTCTGTCATTTTTGAGTTGCCGTGTTCGCCGACAGAAGTACACCCGCACAGCCACTCAGACCAATATCCAAAACTCGCATTTTTGGACTTGGGGACTCTTGAAACATAAAAAAGGTTAAAAAATTGATACCCAATTTTTGAGGTGAATGGGACTTTTCCTTACTTACGATCGAGGAGTGCGTCCAGTAGTTCCATTTTTAATAAAATGTTTTTTAAAAAAACTCAGAGTATTCAGGTAAAACAGTATTCCCATAACCTGAACAGCAGCTGCTATAGTTACCGTGGTCCCTTTTATAGTGGAAGTTGTCTTCCCAACCTGCCGAGTCCCTTTTCCCAAAACAGCTTTAGGTAGTGTTGAACGGTTTGGTAACCTGTTTCATCAACATTACATATATCCTTCTTTTCTAAAATATACCTGTCTAATACTCGTTTTAAATTTTTAAAAAACTTGTTGCCTCGGAGATCTTATAGGGAGGAGGGCTATGTCCTTCGTTATGTAACAGAAAGACCACTCCGTAATTATCTCTGTGTTATACCATGACTCCGGAATAGCGGCACCATATGCTAGTGCTAATTTATAAGCAAAATGTTGGAATATCCTTGGGTATCAAGCCGTAACAGATTTTGACACAATTCAAATGGTATTGACCTAATTGAGATTCTAAAATGTCACTGAATAGAGGACCAGGTTTGGCATAGCCAAATTATTTTTTTGTCGCTTTTGCAGCTTCTCCCAATGTTTGAAATTTCTGAGCAGGCTTTTACAAATGGCTCAATAGGAACTTCACCTCAATCTTCTCTTTGTAATTTCGAGCCGTATTTCTAGAAGAAAATAACGAAATAAAAATTTAAGGAGTTTAACAAAGGAACACCCAAAAAATAGAACTGTACGAGGTAAGTTACGACACCGTGTCAACACGCCCTATTTTTAGTACATTAAAATATAAAGACAAACAGGTTATTAGGAATTGATGAACTAAGCAACATGTGCCTCATTGAGGTTTACATAGTCGGAGATTTATGGTTGTTGGTCTGTGAGAAAAAACATTCAAAACTTATGCCGCAGATCAACTAAGACTTTATCTTGGCTAGATAACATATAAGGATCGTTAACGTTTTATACATTAGTTAAAATAATAAAATTCATCGAATCGTTGGAAATTTAATTAACTTACCTCGTATGCGTAAGAAGAATGTTAATGCTCAGGAAATGTAACAAATTGAAATAAGTAGGACAACAGGGTTTCTAGACTGGAAGTGGATTCCAAGATGGCCGTTAGAGTGTCTAAAGGGGCGTAGCCCTAGGTATTGAAGTATGACGAAGCCCCGGGTGCAGAAATGGGGCCCCGGACTCTGCCCCAGCGGTAGACAGGGGCTTCGTCATACTTCAACACCTACGGTTACGCCCCTTCAGACACTCTGGCGACCATCTTGGAATCCACTTCCGGTCTAGAAACCCTGTTGTCCTACTGAAATAAGAGATTTCATTAACAGAGAATAACAGTACTTATACACATTTATAAAACAAAGTTTTGTAATATTGTAACTGAACCAATACAATACATGTAATATAAGAAGATGCTGCTTCAGCTAGTTCAGATAAATGTTGAAGAGGGGAAGTGTGCTTTATCCTATATTAATATTGTATACTCTTAAAGAAAAATGTTGAACGCCACAGGATTATTCATTCGATATTCAGAAACGAATTAATAACAATAATTAACTTTATTCACGACAAGTACATGAAAAAAGTGATGGTTAATCATAGCACATTATTTAAATCAATAAATAAATACATTTAAATGTCATGAAATTAACAAGCAAGTTAAGAATATATTGTAAAATAACTTCAAACAAGTAAGTCAATATAAGAGAAGCATGAATACATACAACAATGTGCATTTATAAATACTTGCGTAAATTTTCTGGTTTCTTACTCATCGTATAAGAGAGCTTGAACTAAAATTATGCTACAAGAAATGTAATTAATAATTATACATTATATTACAGGCTACTATTTTATATATAATGGTTTATAGTTGTAAACCATGAGTAGAAATTTTCTTTTCAAGTCCAGAAGGTAAATTAATGTAATATTTCAGTAATTTTCTAGAAGGTAGGCAACCAACAATACACTGCTTGCATAAATCTGGACAGGAAGATGGCGTTACTTTTAACCAGGCGTTGACAAAACACGGAATCCCAGCCCTGATAGGATAGGAATTAATGTATTTTAGCCCATTCAATTAATAATTAACATTAGAGATGTATCCAATTAGACTAGTAGTTAATCTCCGTGTAAAGAATAAACTAACAAAAATCGCTAAAATAATTGTTAGGAATTAATTTACAGAATAACAAATTTGAAATGATTAGGAAATATATTAAACATTTAAGCTTACCTGCAAAATTGTTGCGGTGATTTTTAAAACAGTAATTAAATGTAATTTAAAACCAACCATTAAGTTAAAAAAATTTAGTATCGTTTTCACAAAAGATACGTTAGAAAAAGAAGCTCAAATTTACAATTATTTTCCGATGCGCATGCCAAAATTAAATCAAGGTTGTTTAAAAGCCATAGGTGGGTATGGTTAAACATTATTTCAGGGTGAATAATGAATTATGTAATTCAGAAAATGTTTAATAGTACTGAATTAACTTTGATAACATTAAAGTAGAAAATGCGAAACCTGAAATAATTAAATCTGAGGTTAGAAATAAATGATATATGAAAATTTAATTTAAAAAGGTGGAAAGTATGTAAGTAGAAAATAATAATTTAGTAAAGGGGATTTAAATTGTTCAAAATTTAGAAATGGACGTTACAATATAATTTGCAATAATGCCAAATGTAATTTGCAATGAATTATTTAACGAAAACAATTAGTTAAATGTATTTAATATAAAAATACAAAATAATAAATGAACTGAGGCTGAAGCAAAAGCCTCAGTTAAGGTCTAAATAAATCACAATAAATAATAAATTTGAATAAAAAACCGAGGAATCTAAAAACTAAGAACTCTAAAAAAATTGAAAGTTTATTTAGTACCAATTAAATCTCTTGAAGTATCCAAGGAGGATTGAATAGACGAATTAAAACAAAAATCGTCGAAATTTTGGATTTTTCACAAATTCATATTCACTCATAATTTTTCTAATTTTCTTAAAAACGCAACAAGATTCTCAAGAATAAATAGAATTATTTAAAAATTAGCCGAGGCATGCAATTTTAACAAAATTCATTTCTAGATTGGGAATTGAACCCATCGACTGGTTTTTCTGGTATAGCTCAGTGGCAAAACACTGGCCAAGGTCCTCGGTTCGATCCCCAGCCGATCGATGAATTTTTCTAAAGCTGTAAATCTACTGGTGTCGGTAATTTACTATCATAAATTTCAGATGACAATGTCGTGGGTTCTGTTTTCGAAGTCAATTTAGATTATCCTATTCAACTACATTCTGAACACTGATCTTCCATTTGATCCGCAACATATGAAACCACCAAAATCTAAACTGTTATTACTCACAACTTACCCTAATAAAAACTATTTTAAATAATATTATACACGTTCTATAGGTCAATAATCCAGCTAATTCCACGCAGAATAAATCGTTCATCGTAAAGAAAAAATCAGATACTAAAATTACTAATTTTATTGTAATTGAATTATTACCAAAATGATAACAAAACAAATTATCGACTTTGATGCATAAATTTCCATGTAAAATACTATGTATTACAGTATTTATTTATACTGTTTTCAAGTTTATGCATAAACTTATTTTATACAAACATTTTGTAGTAATAAAATTTCTTATTTAATGAATAAATTTTAAGATAATTAAAACAAATGTTGACAATCAACATTGATGTCGCATATTAATTTATGTAATAACGTTCTAGAAAACTTTGATTTTAAATGCACAGAATGGCCTACGTTTAAAGCAAAAAAGTGGTAAATTAAACAAAGCTGTACATTACCATAAATTAACGGTGGGATAGGTGCGTAAATTCCCGTACCTGGAGAAATAATTTCGACCAAAAATTGTGAAAAAAATGAATGGTCCTAAAAAATGACTTCCTATATCTTGCATGTAGAAAAGACACAATGTAGATTCATTATAGTTGCACGAATATTTAGAAATACAAGCAATAGATTACAGACAATATTTAATAATAATAATGTTTATTTTGTACAAAAATGCATAAGAAAAAATCTATGAAAAAGGCTGGAAAATCACAAGGTTAGATTTAGCGTACGGCTGCTCTTCCATGTAAGCTTGATTTCATAATCAGTATCAGGTGTACACCGCCCCAAAAAAGTAAATGGACAAAGTCTCATGCAACTCAATCTATTTGTTGTCAGTTCAACTGCTATGTACAATGCATTCTATTGAAGACTTTGTCCATTTAGTTTTTTTTTGGGCCGGTGTACATATGCCAGCATCTTACACAATTATATAGAAATCTTGTTTAATAAATAACCATAACTGATAACACTGATCAAAATTGATTTGCATTTTAATACAACCTACGCCACGAACTAAATCAATTTTTCCTAGCGGCTTGAATTCAATCCACATGTACCGTCTATTAACATAAAATCTTGCCTGGCAAAAATTTGGTGATTTGAATACATGTACAAAATTTTATTGCTAATTTCAAAAATCAATTAGAATTTTGACATTAAATAAAGAGTTTTGAGTTTAAATGAATGTAAATAATATTAAACAGAAAAACTTAACGAATGAAATCGTTACAAATCGTTCCAAGATGTGCGTCCCCGCTTGCTCATGTACCTCCCACTCCCGCTGCATCACCTTACCCCGGTCTCCTCTATACGTTTCTAACCAGATCTACTAAGTTTCCGCTTCAATCTCAAAATAAAGAAAACAACATATTGCGGCAGTAAGAAAGATATAGAATTTTTTAAATCGGTAAGTGATTTTTGGGCTAGCCTGTATATATCTATCTTGATTAAACTGCAAAAATCAAATATTTTTGTACTATTCCTTGCATTTTATGTACAAAGCGATTGCGGTAGCTTTTCATATGCAGCATAACAGTATAATGATATTTCTCCATTTAAATATTTGCATGCCCAATGTTCTCTTTCATATTATAAATAAGGTTTGCTGTACTAAAAAGAAATAGTGTAACATTGTTAGACATGGTACTTGAACCCTTAGGCCATTACTTGTATTTTTAATATAAATTTATTAAATTAAAATTTTATTATTCAATTAAATTGTATCGAAAAATTGGGTCTTCGGTTGGGAATCAAACGCAGGACCCCGCAAACTTAGTCAGCTGGAATCGGATCGAATTCAAATGAATTGCCAGATAGCAAACTTTTTCATACCGTACTAGTATACGTCAAGCTTAACCGGCCGATATTTGTAACGCCTTTTTCGGCGATTTAAATCAAAATTGTTTACATATTTATGTCTATTTAGGCATCATATTACATCTGTGTTAGTTTAGGCTGCTTGTTTCTAGAACACCCTGATCGAATGCGAATATAGAAAAATTCAGTCTCCGGATGGGGATTTGAACCCAGGTTCTTCTGTTCACTAAATAAGTGCTCTTTCATCTACGCTAACCGAACTTTCCCCCCGGCATTTAGCCTGTTTAATTCTTTAACGCGTGAAAATATATTCAATTCTCTGATCTGTTTTTCCGTTTGTATTTAATGCTGGGAAATTAAAATTTCAGAAAATAATTTTTGACAGAAATTATGAAGCGATTAGAAGAATCTTAACGTAATTAATTGCTTACGTGTTGATTGATTATAGTTCATTAGAAATATTAATTTTCGCTGATAAAACTGATATTTGCATTTCGTTCTTATTTTTAAGTGTACCGTATGATTAAAGACTTGGGCACGCAATATGTTAAAAACCACCAATCAGTACTTGCAATATGTATTTATGTATTGTAATAGTGAAGTGTTAGATCATTAAAATGTCATTACAGGAGGTAAATCATTCAGAAATCTATTATCATCAAAATGTCATGCAACGAAAACAAAATTACACCTCGAAATTAAATTAAATATGTACAACTAACTGGAATTATTTATATACGTTTAAATATTTTGCACACTAGTAGTAATACTGTTTAAGCAGGGGCCGTTAAATTTTCCAAGTATCACTTTTGATTGTATTCAAATTCATATATTAAACTTTAAAATAAAAAACAACAGTTTTGAATGAATGAATTGCATACTACTAAATGTTTTGCGTTAATATTAAGCAGCATTGCTGTAGCGTATCGGTATCTAAAAAATATGTAAGGTAACTTGCACAAAAGTTTTGAAAATTAAACAATTACTTCGATGAGTTACTTTTCGTTTTAATGACTGCTCCCATTTCTTGAACGATGACGTGTACAAAATCGTTATAGACACGTGCTTTTTATATATTTATTTTGAGGGAGAACTTCTTTTGTTTAGTATCTCCGGATAGACGGAATATTTAATACTTTAATATACACACGTGCAGTAGAGCTCCAAAATTATTTTTGTTTTCTATTTGTTTTAATGTAGTCCATTAAATAGTTATACGCATTCTTTAGATGTTTTTATTCTATGTTTATGTTATAAATTGATTGGGTTATTGCCCTTTATCGTGATTTAGGCATTGAATGTTGCAAAATTCAGATAGGTATTTGTTTTATTGTATTTCATAAACATACAACTTTTCGAAATTAATGAATTATCATGAGGAGACACAGTCTAACGAATTATTTCGTTGTATTTAAAAATTTACATATTTAAAATTTATATTTTGTAAACATTGCGTTTTCTAAGTAATAAAAGCGTTTGTGTATTTTTCATTATTATGCACGCTAAACTAAACTTGCAGGAAAATAACTGCGTTAAAATTCTGCCCTATTTTAAATAATTATATTTTTGTTTTCTGTTTAGTCACCTTTAATAAATTATTGCTTTAATCACTTACATTTGGTATATTCTTTAATTTAAATTATAAGTACAACAATCAGATTTCTTCAGCCATTAATCGTTTTTAATTTACTTCTTGGCAAGATGTTGACTGACCAAGGTCCTTATGATGTTTCAACCTTGTTATCAAATATGTGAATTAAAATCAATCCAACGGGGTAATACATTATTTTTACAACTTAAAATGTTATTTTCGTAATTTAATCATTTACTTGTGTGTAAGGTCATTAGAAACTTTTTTGTGTAGTTGCACGTTTTCAACTTGAACAATTTTATACGTTTTAAAGCGTGTTTAAATATTTGTAAACTGCTTCAGTTATATTTTCTTAGAAATTGGATTAAGATTTATTTATTATATCCAGCATTAACATATCTCGGAGGAAATGCTGTTGGGTGATAACCAGGTAATTAAATATTTGTAAAGCCATTTCTTTTCTCATATAACAAAGAGTTAACTTCTGCATATAAATATCATATTTCCTTTCTGGTGTATTGAATAAGTATTATTTATTGTCGTCTTGCACAGTCCGAGTTCAATTGACCAAGAGATCTGGGAGAAATGAGTGACGTATTGCGGTAAAATTGTTTGGCCCAAATTCATGTTGTACTCTAAAGGTAGAAACTGCTAAAATCGGTTACAAACTTTCCAAAGTTTGTTGTGGTCCTGATGTTATTTAAAGAACTTTGACTTCCTGTAAGCTTATTGGCAAATGAAATTAATCTCTGTGTTATACTGTTTTTATTTAGTCTTTAATAAATGCTTTCCATTTTCAAAACCCAGTAGTTTTTAGTTGTAAAAAATCGCAAAAGCAAACTCAAATTTACTATTGCAGTATAAATACTAACCGGTTTCTAGTACTGCATATATGGTGAATTCCGCAAGAGTTTTATTGTGTTTTAAAGAGTGTCTAACCGTGGTTACTTTGGGTTTATAACAGATTTGTTAATAGTCTAATGGTTGCTAGTTATTTATTTTAAATGTAATTTTGAGTTATCTAAGCATTTCAGCTGATGAACCAATTTTATTTAAATGATAAATATTTTAATTTAATGCAATATGACTGCAGTACTCTGATCTAACAACCATGATATCTTAGTAAATTAAAATTATTCCTATTAGGTTATTTTCTAAATATTTTTTTTGTAACGCCATATCTTATTTATGCTCCAACTGCCGATGGTCTTTTGCAAAGTAGTCCCCACTGGTTGCAATTCATCCTTCAAAGATGCCTCCACAGCCTTTATCACTTGTTCTGAAGACTGAAAACGCCTTACATGAAGGTGCTTATTCACTTCAGGGAAAAGAAAAAAGTTACAAGAGGCAAGGTTTAGCTAGATACTCCATGGTCCTTCATGATTCCTAGTACGCTGTCCTATCACGGTTGTATGTGGTGGTACAACATGTTGATAAAGCATACATTGAGCGTAAAGAATGTGATAACGATGGCTTTATTAGATACCACTACTTTGGTTTTTTTGGTTTTGGAGATAATCGAGTTTTCCACGCCGAGATTTATTGCTTATTCTGAAAGTTAAAATGGCGAAACTAAATTTTATCACCAGTTATTGCCCTCGAAAGATACTCTTTACTATCTTCTTGTACCATTCTTTTGAGTTCCGCAAAAATTTACGTGCGAACATCACGCTGTTCGGGAGTAAACAGTCTCGTGCGTTTTTTCCGTTGCCAAAATATGGCAGAAACCTAGTGAAATATTCAGGATCTCTGACTAATGTGATACGTCGATGTTCTCGCACAATCACACCAGTTAAACCTGTAGCCAAAAACTGGTTATTATGTAACAGACAAAACATGATACCCACTTTGTAACAGAACTTTACCTCGAAAATAGTGACCGTAAAAAATTATGATCATTCTTTATTGAACACTCCTCATATAAAAAGTTATCGTTATTTTAACGTTTCTGTAACGTGTGCTACGGTCATTTTGAGACAAATGGACCGAAATACACGCTGTGCACGGCAGCTCAAAAATAGTTGCGGAGGTTGGGTCAGGGTGAGATTAATTCCAACAATTAGCCAATGGCTAGAACGTAAAGTATTAAGCAAATTTAATTATTAAAAGTAGCTAAATTAAGCATTTCTTTGGGCACCACGCCGTTCAAGAAGA
>JAHWXV010254446.1:0-11919 GCA_024586415.1 Phrixothrix hirtus | reverse complement strand
GTTTACATTATTATACTTATATTACTTATTTAATATTATATTTACATTGTATATCACTTGTAAAAGGGTTACCGTAAATAAAAATTATTATTATTATTATAAGGTAGTGTTTAGATTTGTTTTAAGTTCTATATTTGGAATCAAATTTCTGTTAACTAACATGGTGTGCAAAATTTTGATGCATTTATTCTACAAAATATAATTCACGACAGTACGTATAACTATAGCTAAAATGTTAAAATCCGTTTCATTTAAGATGCAGTAAACAAATGTGCCTTTCTAATTTAGAATCTAATTTTGTTAAATCGTTTGATACAAAATCGAATTAATTATACAACTCGAGGTGTAGATTCCTGGATTTAGAAGCTTAATGCTATATTATTTTAGGAAATATAGCGTTTATTGCGTAATTAACGCAGTGCTAATTAATAATTTCTCTAACCTTTTTTGGAACCAGTTAATTTCGTTAATTTGAAATTTTGAGACTGCAGCTATTTATCATGTCGCATAATTGCGAAATATAAAGATTTACAATGAGGTTATTAAAAAACATTCCTCTTTGTCAGATTTGGATATTAATCATTGGCGTCATAAATGTTCTCATCGACAGTTTGTTATGAAATAAACTAACACGTACCTAATCGACTAAATCTAACTTTAACTTAAAATGAAAGGATGCGTTTAATATTCTGCCACAATTTCGTGACCTTAGTATAAAATCTAAACTATTCAGTCAAGTTGAATCGATTGAATATTCGTTGAATTATTGGGGCAAGTTCTATTGGGTGAACGTAAATAAACCGAGTTGAATCCTAAATTTCCCGTAGGTTATCATTTCCGTACAAATAGGTACCTTCTTCAACTTCCCATATGAGTTTATAATTCCCTACTTCAAATTTCTCTAAAACGTAAAGGAAATTCTTCTAGTTTTGATATCTTAGCCTTATTTTTGATTTTACAAGCATAAGTATTTTTAACGAGAAATTTATATGAAACAATATATTCTCATAATATTCTTTGGGATTCTCTGATTCGACTTTAATATGTGTTATAAATAATGTAACTACTCTATGCAAATTAAGATTCAACCCATGGCGGATAGCTTACTTAATTAGAAATTGAAATCTAGATTTTCTTGATGAGATCAGAAATACAGCTACCATTAATTCAATTGCATTCTAACCGAAATATCTTATTTACGTCGTAATTATAAGAAACATTTTATTTTCGTTATAATTTTATTCTTCATGTTTGCTATGAAATGAAAAAATGGGTATACTAAATCAACATGGTTACTGTATTGTGTTATATTTGGTAACCCATTGTACAATAGAAATTTCTTTAGAAATCAATAATTATTATAAACAAAGCCTCTTTTTAAAAAAATTGGGCACTTCAGGAATGCTCATTTTATATTATCCACAAAATCAATTCTCTTGTTCTTCAACAATACCTTAGCAAATTTTTAAAAGTCCTAATTAAAGCTTTTGTTTGTAAATTTTGCCTATTTTGTGTTGTACTTTGAACTTTAAATATTCACTAATGACATCATTATTATAACATTGCTGCTGTCATTTATTGTATGCTTAAAGGCGTTTATATTGTATTAAAATTTATTTTATTTCTTAAAATAGCATTTACAAGGAATTTATGTACGAAAATTATAAACTTAAAGGATATGCGCGCTTAAAGTCAATTTATCTTCTGCGGTATTTACATAGAGAATATGTTCCCAAGCAGTGTAAATTTGGCACCTTAATTTCTTATGCAAGCTTTATTTGCAGTTCTACTATTGCTAGTAGATCATGCCAAAGGTGCCATTTTACATAATAAAAAAGGCGCTTCAAAATTGTAAGGTGCTAACGTCCGTGGCATAGCTACTTAAAACAAGTCACTTCGTTCACGTAACCTTATAATTCTAAATCTAATTTCTGATAATTGATACAAAGAACTGCCGCAAGTGACACCAATATCTGATCAGCAATACAGTATATTCATAACCTTTAACAAAATTCCTATATAGATCAGCACTGCAACATGGGTGATCTTAAATGAAATTACTGCTAAAAGTAAGGTGCTAGCATTTGATTTAATAAAGCCTTGATGGTATGCAATCGATGACTAAAGGGAGCATTGACTTCGACCTGGGAATTCACAACTTCACTGATTTGTTTTAGTAGCCAAATAGTATTATGTACTAATACTTTAAATTATCTTACTTCACGCCTACGCACCTTGCAGCTTTGAATCACCACGATTAATGTAAAGTCATCTATTTAGATGTTACCTAAAATATCATAATTATAAAACAAATACGAGTGCTCTAAAGTTTTTATTAAATAAAAGATTACGAACTCATTAAACGTTCTTATTGTATATTGGTAAATAATGTTGCAGTCGCAGAAAGATAAAGAATTGTTTGTTGTTGTAATTAATCCAAAATTGGATTTAAAAATTAGCAACGTTCCAACAGTCACAAAAAAATGTTTTAAAAATAAATTATAAAAAGGAATTGCGAAAAGTTTAACGCAAAGTCAATTTAACATAAATGTAGTAATTAAAATCTACAGGATGCCTTTCCTGGAAACTTAATTTGAATTAAAGTTATAATTTTCTCCAATTTAAAAGGCTAACTTCCTTTTAGGGCAATGATTTTTAATACATTGTTTCAGTAGCGGCACTTTGTAACGTATCTCGCCACATTTATTTTAATATCGTTAAAACATATGACGTACTTTAAATACAAACATAATGTAATCAAGTCTCAGATGTAAGTTATTTGCTTGATAATGTTAAAATTGTTGAAAACTTGAGGAACTGTTCTATTATCTATTGATTAAACAATTTTTAAACAAATATTTTTTCAAACGCATTTATATGGTAATATAAGCTCTTTTAAACACAATATTTATTAAAATATATTGTAATGAGCTGCGGTTCTTTCATACCAATAAGACATTTACCTCTATATTTCCACGAATTGCAAACATTTTTTCGAGGCAATGAGTTAATTTTAATGTATTTAACGCCAAATTTAATTATTAGGAGAGCAAAAAGCGAACCCTACATATCGCCTTAAGTCACTAAATTCCACCAAAGAACAAAATGTATCTAAATTACATAGGTCAACCTTATTATACCATGTAGCGTTCATTTTCAGAATCTTCAATAAAATTCCATATCTAATGTTTACTACAAATTTCGTTTTACTCGCTGTCCTTTTAAATCTATACTGCTGTTCTCTTCTATGGTAACCATCATTAAACTAATGGTACCTAGGATAATTAAAAGGTATATACATTTAAAAGGAGGTGAAAAGGTCGGCTCTTAAGTAGGATTAGTTTATTTTTACCCACTTACATTAGATACGCTTATTTATATAAGCATGCGATCTTTATGTGTTCGCTTAGGCTACACACTACTTAATATTTCTATATTTTTTCTAAGGGTACTCATTTTGGTCAATTTCGCCTCAGATGCCTCTGGTCAATTCCTGTTTAGTCTCCCTTGGCACTTATGGCGTCGCCGCTCCTAGTCGCTCGGTACGGAGCGATGCTGCTGATAATCTTAGGGCTAAACTTGCATTCACTCGAAGGTGCCTCGTCTAGGACGCAGGAATTTACAATGGTTAGACCTCTCTGGTTTATGTTATTGTAATTCCTGAATTATTCGCTGCATTAGTGTTATATCATTCACGAAACTTAATTTCAAATATTAAATATCTTTTTGATTGTGAATGCAAAAGCAGTTTAGATAATAAGTTTTGGTTAATTATAGTCTACGAGATTTCAATGCTATGATAGGTAACTCACATGTTTCGCCATCTGCTCGCCATTTGCATGCAAATAAAGTTTATCTTATCAGTATTTAAGAGAATAGGAAGGATAGGAATACACACTGTATGGGCAACATTAACCGTGAATGATAGCAAGACATACTGTATGTACTACATTAACTGTGGAGAATAGGAATACACACTTTATGGACTACATTAACTGTGGAAGATAGGAATACACCTTGTATGGACTATATTAACTGTGGAGGATAGGAATACGCACTCTGTGGGCTACATTAACTGTGGAGGATGGTAATACACACTATATGGACTGAATTAACTGTGGAGGTAGCAATACACCACTCATGGTCTGCATTAACTATTGAGGATAGAAATACAAACTGTATGGACTACATAATATGTGCAGGATAGGAATATACACTGTATGGGCAACATTAACTGTGGATGATAACAAGACATACTGTATGGACTACGTTAACTATGGAGGATAGAAATACACATTGTATGGGCTACATTAACTGTGGAGGATGGCAATACATAGTATATGGACTAAATTAACTGTGAAGCTAGCAATACATAACTATGGACGATATAAATGCACACTGTATGGAATACATTATCTATGGAGGATAGGAATACAAACTGTATGAGCTACATTAACTGTGGATGATATCAATACACACTGTATGGATTACATTAGCTGTGGAGGATGGGAATACACACTGCATAGGTTACATTAACTTTGGAGGATGTCAATACATACTATATGGACTACATTAACGGTTGAGGTAGCATTACATAATCCATGGTCTGAATTAACTATGGATGATAGCAGTTCTCACTGTATGGACTACATTAACTTTGGAGGATAAAAATACTCACTGTATATACTATATTAACTGTGGATCACATAAATACTCACTGTATGGGCTACATTAACTGTATGGGCTACATTAACTATGTACGATAGGAATACACACTGCATGAGTTACATTAACTCTGGAGGATGACAATATGCACTATATTGACTACATTAACTGTGGAGGCAAGGAATATACACTGTATGGGCTACATTAACTATTGATGATAGCAGTTTACACTGTATGGACTACATTAACTATGGAGGGCAGGAATACACATTGTATGGACTACATTAACTGTGGAACCCGAGTAATCAAATTTAGAGGACGTTTTCGGATTTGAACACTTTGTTAAAAGCTTATACTGTTTATATTCCAAGGTGTACTATGAAAAGTATTATAACATCCAATCGAATACTTCTGTGACATATAATTAATTAAATTTTCCTTTCACAATTAAAGCTTTTAACACGGTGTTAATTATGATACCTGTTCTGCTGTCAAACGAAATCTTTTTGGTTTGCAATATCACGACACCAGCCCTATAACTTATAAAATATAAACACACACACACTAAAACACTACTAAACATTGTACACAAACATCTTGTCCCTCAAACTTTATGGCCTTCTATATCCGATAGTTCAACTCCGAATCTTATGCTATTTTACAACTGTAAATCGTATCTTTATTTGATACCTAGCCAAAATTAATATATCTACCTTTTATGCATCATAAGCAAAATAAGTGTGATAATATAATTTATTATAATCACGCAGCTTTTCCATAACTTAAAGGAATGCATGGAGCAAAACCGATTGATTTTCTTAAAAATAAGATTAAAGAAATATCAGAAAATTTTGCTCATCCAGAAATCGAACCAGGGTCTCCAGAATAGATATCTGCTCTACTTGGTATCGTACTATGGAGCTCAATTCACGACAAAGCTAAATTCTAATAAATGCGGAACGCTTCCTACACATTTATAAAAGTAACTTAATGGAAAGCACTAAACAAAGTCAATAAAACAAAATATCAGAAAAATTCGCTCATCCGGCAAACAAATCTCTGGTGTACTTGCAGCCGCGCTAACTTCACATCAAAGTCGAATTCTAATAAAATCAAAGCACTTCTTGTTCATTTATAAAAATAACTTGTAGGAATGCACTAAACAAATACTTGTTTACACTGTGAAAAATTTAATTTAATTAGACTATATAAGATTTGAGATTTACTGCTGATGCAGTAACCGACAATTGTATGTGTTAAAAATCAATTTTTATTTCCATATACCGCGAAGTCTGAAATATATCACAATACTTCAAAATTGTATCCTACAGATATCGTGCTGTTGCGATTTGGATTTGACCCTTTGACATTCCATAGTTCTTTAATGGTTTCAAAAATTATGCTAAATTTTAGGTAAAGTTGCAGTGTGTAAATATGTTTACTTTCTCTTACCTATATAAAATATATTAGGTATAGAGAAAGTTGTTTTCGTTCAACATTTTTGATGACACTTTTATGTGGGCGTGTGCGTGCGCATGTGCGTTTGCATATGCATCTGTGTGTGTATGCGTGTTAGCACGTTAGCGCACGTGCGTATATGTATGTAAATGCGTGGGGATACGCATGTGCATGCATACACGCGCCGAGCGTGGGTGTGTGTGTGGTCAATATATCTTGAAAACTAAACGTCGTACAAAAGTGCAATTTTATATTTAAGTGTACTCAGTGACATGGAAATTGCAACACCAAACATGGGTAGGAATTTCTTAATCAAGGTTTATAGATCTGTTACGCTGACATTAAGCAATAATTGATTAACTTTTGAGATCAAGTGGTAATGCGATAACCTCACATTTGACAATTTCTATGAATTTTTTGCAAATTTTCTCGGTCTGTGTTTTTTGGACGATTTGTTGTCCTTTTTCATTGTTAATTAACATTATTTTGGTTTTTGTTCTTTTGTTAACATGTTTTATTTGTTTGATCATGCCTAGAGTACGACAACGAGGATATTACCATCAATTAAGCAAATTTGACAGAGGTCGAATGATTGGTTTGCGCAAAGCTGGTCCTTCATTTGGGGAAATTGCTAACCGTGTAAATTAAAATCGGTCTACTGTAATGCGAGTGTATCGTGCATGGTCTGAAGGTGGCCAGGAACGTTGTAAAAGAGGAATCGGGGCTTCAAGAAGAACCAATGAGCGGCAAGATCGTCGCTTAAGACAACTGGCATTTAGACAACGACTTTCTTCTACTCGGGTACTTTCTGACCAATTATTTGGCGAAGAAGGTTGCCCTGTAACCCATAAAACAGTTTTTCGCCGAATCCGAAGTTTTGGGTTAACATTATATGGTTCACAATTTGTGCTTCCTTTGATTGCAAAACATTGTCAGCAACGGTTACAATGGTGCAATGAACGATCTCATTGGAATCTTGAATGGCGCCGTGTTATCTTTAGTGACGAATCCAAATTTTATTTAGGAATGCACGACGGTCGTATGAGAGTCAAAGGATGACGGGATGAACGACAAAATTTGCGATTTGCAGTTGGGAGGTACGTACACGGTGGGTGTTATGGTTTGGGGTGCGATTACTTATGGCGGCGAATCTCTCTTAGTGTTCATTCGAGGCAATATGCCATCACAACGGTATATTGTGGAGGTGGATAGAACACGTCTTCTGTCATACTTAAAAGAACTCGAAAATCCAATATTCCAGCAAGATAATGCACGTCCACACGTAGCAAGGTTTTCCTTGAACTTCTTTAAGTAATCCCAGATTCATATTTTGTCCCGACCTCCAAGATTTCCAAATCTTTCTCCCATTGAACATGTATGGGATATAATGAGTAGGAGGTTGCGAAATTTGCTGCGTCCTGCTTTCATTATGGAGGCCTAGAGACATGAGGTGCAACTTGCATGGGAGGTAATACCCTAAGACGAGATAAACCCCCTTATTCAATCAATGCCTCAGCGTTTAAATGAATATGTAAATCAAAAAGGCTGCAACCACACATTATTAACAATTGTAAAATTTTGTTTAACTAATAAAGATTTTCCTTCCAAATTTTGATCATTTATTAGCATAATATAAATCAATATCCATACAAAATTTCATCCGGTAATTCCGACCCCTTCTTGGTGTTACAATTACTATGTCAGTGAGTATATACATTAACGTCCTCGCACGTCCTAAGAGAAATTTCGTAAAGATATTATCGCCGAAACCGCCACATTATTTTTAGTATTTTATTTTTTTGCGATTTTCTCGAAGACTGCTCTAACAATTTATGATGCACTTTTAGGCGGACTAATCAATTTTTGTAAGAAAACTTTTCATGCGAGTTTTTAAGAAAAACGTCGTGAGTTGAGCAAGATTTTGCATGTCCACTAAATTAAATGGGTGAGCATTACCATTATCGTTCCCAAAATAAATATATGTTAATATTTTAATGGTTTTTAACTTTATGACAGTAACTGGTAGTTCCATAACAGTTCTTAAATCTTATATACGTAAGCGCAGAGTTCCACTATTTGAAAAGAGCTGACACTAAATAGAGTAGAATAGGAAGATCTGGCAATTATCCCTTACTTTTTGAAATGCTTTGGTAGTCTTACATAATCACATTTGCGATAAATGTCAGCAGAAGTTCTATTTTTAAGAAGTCAAGCATTTACCCCCCTTGCAAATGTAAAGTACCACTTTGTTGTGAGCTCCAGGTAACTTTTCAGTTTATAACCGAAAATTATTTAAAGTTAGTTTAATGGTTAGGCTTCACTTAAAACAAGCATGACGCTTGAGAACTATTGTAGCGCTATCATATATTCAGCATTTACCTACTTTATCTAGGTGTATAGGCATACTGCAGTACTTTTAATACAAGAGCTTCTTCTCAGTACACCTCGTTCTACAGTGACCGGCATTGTACAGCTTCTATTTCGATTACCTCCGTACCAACAGATGGCGTAATTAATCCTATATTGTAAATAATTTACCTATCATGCCTGAATATAAGGTCAATATGTGTTCATCCAAAATATTTTGTAAGTATGCCACACTTATGGTGAATTTGATTAGATCCAATGCCTTGGTTTAGGAATTTCTTAAACCAGTTTATTACACATTCGGGACTAAAACGCCACTCACTTGTTTCCGTGACTTTTAATCTTAAGGGAACAAAATGTTACTTTATTTCCCAGACGCGATAATGTAAATTTAATCCCGCTGACCATGGCATCAACAAAAATTAACCAATCAAAGTTACATATTGCTGAAAGCGTTTGTATAGCGCTTCGTAAATTAAATTCAAATAGCATTTGCCGTGAAGCATACATTAATAAATTCGAATAATGTGTCAATTTCAAAGTCATGCAATTTTACTTTCTTCGACCTTTTTGATTTCAAATTTTTCTAAGTGCAAAAAATAAAGTATATACCTCGAGAATAAAAGTGTTTTTAATCCCACGAGAGATTATTCTTCTCCTGGGATTAAGAGATGCGCTTTAGTCCCTTTGTATATAATATACTATTATATGCACAATTAGGTTGTGCCTACTTTATGCAGGACATAGGGATACTCATACATAAATGATAAAGAAAAAACTTTTTCACAGTACGAAATTGGTTTTTACCTACTATGAAGTGCCCTCTATTTTACAGCCACTGACATTGTTCATTCATTTTTCAATTTTGAGTAATTTTGTCCCAATAAATGGTGTATTACATCTCATATTAGTTATAAACAGAATAAGTATGGCAATAAAGTTAATTATTAATGTGCGCAAATCCAAATCACTTATTTTTACACGATTGACAATAAGTTCACTACTTATTAAGTAATATACAAATTTTTATTAAAAATTCTGCAATAAACGATTTTTAAAATTATTAACGGTAAACTAGCAAATTAAACGGAAATGCCGAACGGTGTTAGTTTTTATTCAAACAACATCGAACTTAATATGGGGTAGACAGAAAGCTAGCTTACTGTACAAACTAACAAAAAAAGGTAAGGTGGTCTAGTAGTTGCGAAAAATGGATTGCTTCCAGAATCTTGGTTCCTATTGAAGAAAAGTGTAAAATATTAAAACGTTTTCTACTTGTACATTAAAACATATTAAGCGAGAAAGAATTTTGTACTCCATTTTAAGAACTTTTTAGGAATTTCCAGTTAATAAATACAGTAATAAATATTTTGAACTTGATATTCTTTACCCATTTTAACTTTATTACAACTTGTGTTACAATTAATATGCTTCTTAATTTGAAGCAATGTAAGAAGTATCCTATTGCAAAAACTTCAAGTTTCTTTCAAGAAACTAGTTTTAAAGGTTATAATTCAGTATCTGTACAGATATTACGTTTCTTACTATAAAGTTGAATGTTCTAAGCACCTTGTAAGTACTTTTTATGTTATCGAAACATTTTATAACAACACTAAGAGCGAATTTCATATTTTTAGAAAAAAGTGAACTGAGCAATTTTCACGTTAAAACATAAATATAAGTAAGAGTTCCGTATTATTTACAGCGATAAAGTAAACATAACTTAAGTGGTCGTTAGAATCACTTTAAGAACTACTTAGATATTTGGTTAGTTTATTTCTTACCTTATATTAGTCAACTATGGATAGAAGATTGGAGTTTTCATTTATTTCGTCAGACTGATAAAATAGCTTTTCAATGGATTAAAAAGCAAATTAGCTAGAATTAAAATTTCATACAACTAGACAACTTTAATTTATTTTTGCAATATCTGTGAAAGACAGTTCATGATAACCGAGATCGCATGGAACATAAAACACGAATTTCTATAAAGTGGGTCACCTGCTATTTAATGTCTTCAAAGTTCCTTTATAAATGTCCTTGAAAAGATTTTGTAAATACAAGATTAAAATTAAATTAGCTGTATGTCATCAGGAACTATTCTTTAAATATGCAAGTAATGTTAATTGTACATTATTTAAAATTAAATGGGCAATTTTATTTAATACTATTAATAAAAAGAATTAAAGCATAATTTAAGTTATATTTTCACTAGCCTTCCATGTCTAACGAATATGGTTTAAAAAATCAAAATTTCATCGCTATTTTATTTATAAAAAATATTGTTAGCCATTTTGAGTATGTTTTATTATTTAATTCACGATTATATATTGTTTTGAACTATATAACAGTATACAGGGTGTAAAGAAATTAGTTTTTTGCTCTAAACAGGTATTAGGGCACATCAATGCAAACAAAAAGGCCATATGTAAACATAAACAAAAACTAAACAGTTTCTTCCAGGAAAAATTACTAAATTTCCAAACGTTTTCATGCTAGAGCCAAAAAATTACCAAACATTTAACTTTGGTTTTGTGCAGAGTAATAAAGAAATTTAATGCAACTGTTTTGTAAATTTATCGGCATAGTCATAGTTCAACATAATGTTTCTGAATATTTTAAACTTTTTTCACATAAAATATCATGTAATAATAAATTAACACTTAAGTCTTAGCTTTACCAATAACATATTCTAAGAGCCCTCCATTATGCTGGACATACAGTTCGTATCGTTCTTGCATATTTGTGGCAATATTTGAAAATACAGACTGTTGTATCTGTCGTATCGCGTCTGTAATTTTCTCTTGTAACTGCTGTATTGTCAACGGAGGGTTATCTCGGAAAACCCATAGTTCCAGCATACCCCAAATAAATGCATCCAATGGTGTTAAGTCCGGAATGTGCGATGGAAAAAAAATCGGCGAAACGTAAAATCACATTGTTTCCAAACGTCTCACCCAGAAATGTTCTTGTGGCCTGTGCTGTGTGGCACGTTGCTCCATCTTGCTGAAAAAACTGGCTACCGAAGAAAAAGTTTCTTGCTCTGCAAAACCCCTGAAGAACATCTACAAACGGTATGAGAACTTGAGTAATATAGCGTTGTTGATTAACAGTTCCTGGACGTCCATTTTCCTCAATGAAGTAAGGCCCAATAATTCTTCGTCCAGAAACTGCGCATCAGACGGTCACTTTTTCACTATGCAACGGTATTTCTTGCACTTCTTCTGGTCGTTGGAAACCTAAAAATCTATTGTTACGCCTATTTGCATGACCAGACAAATGAAAATAACTTTTGTTACTGTACCGGATGTTACTGATGAAACTGGGATTATCATATTGCAAAACAAGGATTCTAGAACAGTATTCAAGTTTTGCAACATAATTATCCATTCTCAATTGTTGGGTCGCCTGAATAACGTATGAACGGGA
>JAHWXV010254414.1:0-10054 GCA_024586415.1 Phrixothrix hirtus | reverse complement strand
TAATATTTAAATAATTTTCCATAATTTTTCTTTTTTGATATTTTACAAAATTTAATATGTTTATACTACTACGTATGTTTTTTGTTCACTAAAAAACTACAAATATAATTTTTGCTGAAGAAGGGTTTGTAACCCGAAAAGTACTAATCTTATAACATCTAAACTCTGTTGCGCACGGGGTAAGTTATAGGGCGAATGATCTCTTGTAGATAATTTGGTTAATTGGAATTTTTTATTTTACTTAGTGTTTTGGGTACGGGACATATTTTGTCTCAATCGTCGTTTCTTTGGCGGTATAATTATAAAAATGATGGTTCCCGCGAAGCAGTACATCTTTTATTGGGACCTATGACGGAATTCCGCCCTCTATTGTTAAATGTTTGGGAATTGGTTCTACTATAATTAATTTGGTGGGCGATAGATGTTTGTGGTACATTTGTAAGAAGATGGGAAGCCAGTAGTTACGATAGTTGATCTTCAGCCAGCTTCCGAATCCGTTAGCGTATTCATACCACCCAGGAACTTCTTAGAAGTTGTCTTTACGTTCACTAAGAGTTCCAACCCCAGTTTCACTGACTCGAAGTCTCGCTGATACGGCAGCAATCGCATAACATTCCGTTGCGGAAGGTCAGCGGCGAAATTTTTATTTTTAATTTGTACCATATACATCGTATATTTATTTTCGTAATTATAAACATATCTTTTGGGACCATTTATTCGATTTCATACGTTATAATTTATTTTAAGATTTCATTTATAATAGTAATACGTAAAATTGTGCTTTAGCAATGTAAAATTGATTTTGTTAGTAATTAATATTGTTGGTAGTTGAAATAATTG
This sequence comes from Phrixothrix hirtus, assembly GCA_024586415.1. Lineage (NCBI taxonomy): Eukaryota > Metazoa > Arthropoda > Insecta > Coleoptera > Phengodidae > Phrixothrix > Phrixothrix hirtus. The sequence continues at coordinate 9,214 of JAHWXV010254414.1, read as the reverse complement.
AAAGTTGCATTTAAATAATAGGTCTAGGATTCTTTTATAAATTTGGTCGGTTATATAGAAGCTTTAAAATGTTTGTGAAAGTAATTCTTTACTTGATTTTGCAATTTTGTTTATCTTTATTGAATTAAATATTTTTGCTTATTTTATTGTTGGGGGTTGCGTAATTCGGTTTGTTGCAACAAATTTAAATTAGGTAACTTTATTTTACCAAGTGTCAATTTTTACTACGATCACCTGTAGAAAGAAGTACTTATTAATTACGTCTATATATTCTGAAAACATTGTCCTTGTGTTAAGAAATATCCGAGGCGTTTGTAAGTTATTTTATCCTGCCGTTCATCTGGCGATAGACACAGTTGACTCATTTTTGAATGCTTTATAGTAATTTTAGGAAACATTTTTACAAACACACCGCAGATTTCTTTTTCAATTATTTACATTACTGAAGTCAATTAAATTTTGATGTTGTCGTACACCATAACTTACTGTAAGACTTACTATCGTCAATCTCATTTGTTATCAAACAATTGAGTATTTTTTGTCGTACAATTAATTACAATAAAACCTTTTATATATTAATTATTTTGTCTTCCTTCGTCCTCGTACAGATGACGATTTGGTTATAAATTTGTTTGGAAAAGTACAATACTTTCACTGTTTGAGTTGTCACTTTCTTTTTATTTTTTGACGATTAAATAAATTGTTTTAATCGAAGTAATAATTAGTAACTTTTTATTAATTAGTTAGCTAATTACGCGACGAATAGATTGTGATCTAGTCGCGATATTATTGTCTAAATTTTATTATTTGGAACATTTTATTTTGAAAAGTAAATTTAGGACTCTCTATGTGAGCTTGACTAAACTTCCTAAAGCCGTTTAGGATCGTACTCATCGTGGACTCACCCATCTCTACCGTTAGGAAACCTGTCAAAGCCGGACAACCCTTATTTCTATTACGTCACATTGGTAAGTGCGATCCTCAGTAAGTTATCTCCATCTATCCACGTGGAAGACCTTTATTTTAGAAAAACAAAACTGAAAAAAAATCTATAGCTTAGTTAACTAAACAGTGATATTGACAATAACAAAAAATAATTGAAATAACATAAAGAGGTATGAAAATGAATCAGAATTTTCTTTGGTAGCTTGAGCTCTAATCATATCTTCATAGAACTGAGCATAGAATATAGGAGGGACATATTTTTTGATCAGGGGCATTATACTATCATACTTTTTGCTGTTTAATTGCAAGTTTTCCGTGTATGCCAAAGGTACACTAGTTAAATTAGTTATATTTGTATATCTAAGTAAAGGGTACCCGATAGTGACTGACAGATTATGATTTTCTGTTACAAATACCTTATCTGGATTTGTGCAATCATATAAGAAAATTCTATACATATTTTGAGAGTATAAATGGCTTCTTCTGTATAACTGAAGATTTTTTTAAATAAGGCTGCAGGTAAGATTTAAAATCAAAAATTATTTCCTGTGTGACACGTTCAACGCTAAATTTTTTGCCACAGCTTTTAACCAAAGTGTACCAGTCTTCTTTTTTGCGCTTTTTCTTTTCAATTTGTCGGAAATCCCGATCACAGGGAAAAAGCTATGACCTGGCTTCGGCAAATGATGAATTATTTTAGAGAACCTTCCATTATTAACCGAGTTAACAAGAAGTGAACCATGACGATATTCCTATTCTAACCTCCACAGTTATCCGTAAAAATATGTAGGGTAGTCACAGTGTTGCTCACATATTTGTTTATAAAATGCCACAAAAACGAAACCGTCTCTATGCAACCCTTTTTTGCAGTAGTTGACTGATTTGTTGTTAGAACAGCTGATTGAAAACCCAGATTTGTCTTGCATAAAATATATCCCCTGTTGTTAAAACTGGAATTGGTAGATTTTGTTGATAATGAAAGCAGATAGTTTCCACAGTAGAATCAGCTTTAGCTATTTCAGTTTTTGCTTTTAATTCATCATACAATGCCTGAGCTTTGCGAAGATATACTTCTTTCCGAACTATTAGTTCATGCTTTTCTTCCTCTGTCAAAGGAAGTAGAACATGTGTCGGTTCGTGGATATCCAAATGACAAGTTAAAGCTTTCCCTGAAATAGCAATAATAGAAGTCATACGTTATTTTAAGTCGAATTTTTTGATGATTTTTTAATAGACTAAACTGCTCAGGTTCGTACCTCTGCAGATAAAGTTCATGCATCTTCTTTATGCTCAAGTCAGCTGAGAGAAATTTTTTGTTATTTTCATTTCTGAAATAATGCAACTCTTGTGCCGGAAAACTTTTGATATGGTCATTTGCTGTCGCAATTAAATCGTCCAAAATTTTGTTGGGACGATTATCGTGTTTTCCACGAGCATCTTTTTTAAGTAAATTGCCATTAGCTTTTGATTGTGAAATTCTCAAGACACGTGATTTATGCACTGCATGTAAACGGCAAAATGCGGAGCGGCAGACTTTCACAGTTTTATGTCCTACTTTGATATTGTAATAATACGAATACTTTTTGGTTTTAGCCACTCTTTTCTTTCTCCTTTTTGTTAGCTGTTTGACATCTAGAAATGTACCTAAGTAGCAATCCTGAATATTTTTGTCTCCTATTGCATAAAACTTTTCGAATATTAGATTTTTTCAATTTCCGTAAATTTATCGTAACATTGATTCTGACATTAACATCTGGGACCTTGCATTTCTCTTTTAACCATTTTCCCCTTACTATTGATATATTCTTTGCCAATATTTCTTTTCCATTTTCGTACATTTTTTTCCACATTTGTGGTACACGTTTACGTTTCCTATACCTTTGCTTTAATCCCTCCTCCAGATCAGTTTCTAAAGATTAATGAAAATATACCTATTCAAAAATCATCGGCAGTAACGTGCTTTTCTCGAATTTTACGATTATTATTACTGTAATTACAAGACTCACTAGGAATATTTATTTCTGTGACTGTAAATTTAAATGGAAACTATAGTAAGAACCATGAAAATCAAAACCTTAAAAGCCTCAGAGCTTACCTTGATCATTTTCACGTAATAAAGTATTTTTAGCGGCATAAAACTTAAATAATGTTTTCTTATTCTCCTGCATAATCAGGGTCCAAATCGCTGTTATCTGAACTATAATATGGATCACTATCACTTGAAAACTCGTTAAAACTCCTCATTTTGTTGTTGCACTACAAGAATACACGTTTAACAACCAACAGCCGTTTTAAGGTTAAGTTTGTCCTGGCATTAGGCTAGGAGCAAAAACCGGTCATGTGAGCCACGTGGCTGCTTATTACTCTCAAACAATTAAGTGGCATGTTTGGTGCAATAAAGGGCCACGTTTAATCAAATGGTATTTCTAAGCGTAATACTTGAATGATTCTTGCTTCAAATGATGCAGAAGCACATTTAGGCAAAAATAGGCGAAACATTGATTTGACAAAAGTTGGTCTTTGATCGGTTTTTGCCAAAACCCTTCAATTGATGTTAAACATAAAAAGTGAAAGATACAGTTTAAGGTCGCCATAAGATTTAATTAAACGGTTAAAATTCAATAACGTAGAAAATCGTGTAGCAGACAGTGAATATGATGGACGATATTAGACCTTACGTACGGTAGATACGAGATATAATATTACCTATTTTCATTTGTCACGGTAAAGATCTTATATTGTAAGTGTTTATGTATTAACTTTACGAAAAGAAGATAAGCCTTTCAGTATTGAAATTATTCGTTTATTTTCATAGCATAATTCAAATATTTTAATTATTGCATTCATAATCACCCTCATTAAACATATGCATGTAGGTACCTATTATTAATACATCCATATTTTAATTTTAATGCTCTTAAAATTTAGAATAAATGAAAAAATAAATTGCGATGATTAATAATAGCTGTAGAATTTGCTTATTCGTATTTAAACAAAATGTTTATACAGTTAGTATAGATTCGACTGAATGGAAAGATGAAATATCACTCGCCAATAAATTATATTTATGTTACTCTGAACTGGTAAGTTTATGCATTAATATTATGAACTCAATCCTTTTAATCGTTTCATTAACAGGATTTACGACTTAATTCGAAAGCAACATTTTGTGTAAACTGTTTTGAAATTGTTAATATTATATGCAGATTTATTCGTAAATGTTATACAAGCAACAGGAAACTTGATAGTAACTTTTGTGTTACTTTTCCTTCTAAACAAAATTTTTATTCATTTGAAGGTTGCAACTTAGATGTTAAAAATCAAATTAAAACAGAAGAAATAGATTTATCTGAAATAGAAAGTTCTTCAAATATGAGACCATTATGTGGTATAACATACACTATTAAGCAAAAACGTAATTCTAAAACCGACAGAGATGGTGAATTAACGAATCATTTGTGTACTCATACACGAAAGAAACCTTTTAACTGTTCTTACTGTAGCCCTTCAAAGAATCATGTAACAAGTAATATAAGTAGTCATACGGGGAAAAAACCCGTTAAATGTTCTTTTTGTAATTATAGCAGTTCTCATAAAGGTCATTTGCGAGACCATATACGTACCCACACAGGAGAGAAGCCTTTTAAATGTTCTCACTGTCATTACAGTAGTTCATATAAAAGTAATTTGAAAATTCATATATGTATTCATACCGGAGAAAAATCTTTTAAATGTTACAAATGTGATTATAGTAGTACTAGCAAGAGTCGTCTAATTCGTCATAGTTTGACTCATACAGGTGAAAAACCATTTAAATGCTTTCTTTGTCGGTACAGTAGTACAAAAAAAAGTAATTTAATGAATCATATACAGACTCATACAGGAGAGAAACCGTTTAACTGTTTTCACTGTAATTACAACAGCATTCATAAAAATTATTTGAGAACCCATATGCGCAGTCATATGGGGAGACCCTTTCAATGTTTTCATTGTGATTATAGTAGTTCTTATAAGCATTATTTGAAAGTTCACATACGTATTCACACAGGGGAGAAGCCTTTTAAGTGTTCACACTGCAATTATAGTAGTTCTTATAAAAGTAATCTAAAAATTCATATACGTACGCACACCGGAGAAAAACCCTTTAAATGTTCCCTCTGTGATTATTGCAGTATCATTAAAAGCCATTTAACAAGTCATATACGTATTCACACAAAAAAGAAAACTTGAATGTTCAAATCAGTGCCGGATTAACCCATTTTGCGGCCCTAGACATTTTCTTCTTACCGAGCCCCCTCTGGGTAGAAAAGAAGAAGTGATGTTTACATTAGTTAATATTATTCTTACAGCTATAGAAAGAATTATAAATTATTGCAAGAATTAGTTTCAATAAAATGAAACATGAGAGCACATTTTCTTTAGATTGTAGAATAACCATGTAAAAGCAATATATTTTCGTTTATTTGTTTATTATATACAGTTGTCCAACAGAAAAGTAAACTATCTTATTTACAAATCTTTTCAAAATAGACAGTTTGACCGGACTCTTCTAAAAACCGGGCCCTCGACATTTGTCTCATTTGTCTATGCGATAATCCGGTGCTGGTTCAAACTAATAAAGTAAAACTTTAAATTTGCTTAATATTTTTACAATAGTACTAACAGGGAAATTTTGGTAATTAAAACGTAAATATTGTTCTCAATGCCATTATTACTGCATTATATATTCGTATGAATAAACACTTGCAGGTGCAATAATAATAATAACAATAATAACAATTAAAAAAAAATCTCAATTCCGGCTTAAAACATGCATTTGAATTGTTAGTGTAATAAATCATAAAGAAGACAGTCAAGAAAATAATAAAAATGAAACAGTTGTACGCACATGTAATCCTCAAAGAATATAATAAGGTTTGCTTGTACAACTTCTACTAATTTAAATTGAAAAAAGATTACATAGGAATTGCAATAGCTCTTAATTAAAGTATATTAGAATACCATACAATTTCTAAAAAGAATAAATGCTTGTAAATTATCTATATAAAAACAATAATGTAATATTTAAAATGTCTTGTAATTCTGTTTTAATTGTGCAAGCGTCAAAGTTACAAAAGCCGTGGAAAATATATGAACTAAATTCAAATGTTAAATGTAACAACCAATCATTAAAGTTGTATATAAAATGTACATTCCGTGAAAATATTCAATTCGACAGTTGTTTGGCGTACTTGAATTAAATTGTTTGCTTAATTTTTAATAACTACTTTATATAAAATCGTCTTTTTTAAGACGCCTATTGGTAACTCAAAAGCTTTCTTTAGGTAAGTAAATCCATTACTTTGTTTACAAAAAACGAGGTTATGTCGTTTGTAACATTCACTTCATTTACCTTTATAAAGTATGTAATTGTTATTTTTCAATTTTTTATACCAATTTTTCTTAATAACTCGCTTCAATAAATTTTCTCAAAGAAAATTATTAGTTTGGCTATAAGAGAATTATAGGTATAAGAAACGTAGCAAGTTTTAAAACAATCGTTAAAATCGTTTTCGAAATAATCGCAAAAAACTTAAAGATGGCAAGAATAAAGTGGCACTTCCGTTTATTCGAATTTAATAAAATTCTTACTAGGACGTGTCAGAAAGGTAGTAAACTCAAACAAAGTTTCGCTTTTCTACGACGTGTAGTTTTCGAGATACATTGACCGCATCCGTACGCGCACGCACACACACAATATGCCTTTCGGACTCGGGGAACCTGAAAACGCGTATTCTACTATAAACTGGATATCGAAAATTTTGATCGAAAACTGGACTTCTCTATACTATATTTCATATAGGTAATAGAAAGTAAAAACACAACCAACAACTGTAATTTTTATTAGTTGTCACTGATTATTACAAATCACTACCAAATTTGTATTTCTTATTTAGTAAACCTGACAATGTTCACACAACAATAAAAGATATTTATTGTGGAAAGTTATTCTCATAATGACCAACGTAAAATGGCGAATCAATAATTGCATGGCAGAAATTAGACAACGGTTTCCTTTGGCTGTATTTAACAGCAATCAGTTTCGAAGGCAAGTGTTAGGGTCAACTGATTGCTTTTGCAGCACTGGGAATATTAATCATAGACCAAGAAGTGGACAACCTCGTGGTAAGCATGAGAACGTTATAAATGATGTTAGAAATGCAATACAAAAAGAACCTGCCACTTCAAATAGAAGACTTGCACAATAGGTAGATTTAAAACGTACCACTACCCATAGGGTTCTATGTCAAGATCTTTATATGCATTTATATAAGTTGCAAATGTTCCAAAAACTTTTACCACCAGACTATAATAAATGTGTGTGTGGTTAGCAATTTCAAGGTTAAATATTTTTTGAAGGTAATTTAAATGTTGCTACTTATAGATATGTTATTTTACGACAATTTATTAATGAACTTCATGATGATGAACTCCAAAACGACTTCTTCCAACAAAATTCTGCTATGTTCCCCACAAAACATTAAATTATTTTTACGAGTCCTTTGGCGACAGGTTTATAAGCAAGGACAGATTACCACTGCATTCTTGTGATGTAACCCCGTTTGACTTCTTTAATTCTCCATACTTAAAAAATTCTGTATTCAGATATTGTTGACGCAATCAAAATTAATATTAATTATAATAGCACAACATAATAAAAATTTATTCAAAAATACGTTAAAATAAATTTTTATTAGAAACAAAATAAGAAAACCTTATAAATATCTTTATAAACCAAAAATAGGATTTACCATTTAAGTAAACAAATCTTTCAAAGTGGCGCTGTTTCTAGTGTATCCTCGATAGACATTGTTTCGTGACCATTTTAAAAAACACGATATTAGCATTTACCTAAAACGCCTCTTTGATAGACAACTTGGAAGTTGGGAAACTTTTGGAAATCATAAAGCCTCCGAATTGGAAAAATAGCATGTTTGGCTAAATTGCTAGTATACCAAAATAACAAACTTTGTTATTTAAAAGTGATTCGTTAAAATCAAACGACACCTGAAGTTATTGGCCAGTTTAAAATAACTGGAAGGGTGATGTAGATAAAAACTCTAAACAACCCTTAAAGAAGATTATATTTACGAGTGTGCGCTATTAATGTGTGTGAATAAGTTCAAAGCTGTGCTTTGTTAATTGATGCATCTCAGCCGTGACTAAGTTCTACGCCTGTTTTGGTTGCCGGTAAATTAAATCCAGCGACAAGTTCCATCATTTTGAACCCATCCTTCAGCAATAATTAGAATAAGAACTTCAATCATGTCGTTGGAAGAATTAGCGTGATAGTAACAACTCTAACATAAAGAATCATCTTCAACAACAAAAAGAAGATAACCAAGGTGAGTAAATTGAGAATTATAGCGCGAGTAATGAAAGTAAAAACCATTTTATAAACGAACACTTAATAAATCAAATTCGGGGCATCACTTTTATTTTATTAATTAAACTAATTGTTTTGATTTAAACTTCTGTATCATAGGTGGTAAATGTCTTTACACCAATTATTTAATAGATTGTTAAAATAATATTCATAAGTAGGTTAAATAACAGTTGATGCCAATAATCCTTTTGTTAGTAAAACCAGGTATAAGAGTACCTTTTTTTTTGTAAAATAACTGTACTGATTGTGACAGCATAGATTGTTTACATTTAGGTTTAGTTAAAATAATATTACGTAAACGATATTTGTTCGCGCCCATCGTAAATATATTGCAAATATTTTTCATTTAATTTAATTTAAAAAAGCGCAACACTATAATATTTTGTTGTCACAGCGCCCTTTGTTTAAGATTGATCGGCGCATGCATTGCTTATAATCCCACCCTAAATTAGGTATTCTCGTGTTGACCGTGGATGTCTTAAGTTCAAATCGTTTGTTTACTAATTCAAAGGTATTTCTTATAAATATACTTGCTCTCGATTATTTACCTAAAATTGTTGTTAACGCTATTCACTTAAATAAATAGTTTTATTTCTAAACTTTCAATAGCCAAATTACAGTTCTTAAAAGCAAAATCCTGTGTTCCCATCCTCTTTTGCAATTAAAAATTGTGCGCCATCAATCAAGAAAGAAATCACCAACAGGATTAATTCGGTAAGTACTTTTCATTCTGAATATTAAACTTTCCTTTAAAGCTATATGTTTGCAACCCATTTTCTATTAATTGCGAACCAGCGCCTTAAGAAAAATAGTTAATATCTGTTTTTATGAACTGTGCCCGGA
>JAHWXV010254410.1:0-13513 GCA_024586415.1 Phrixothrix hirtus | reverse complement strand
TGTGAACGATGCTTTTCAACCCTGAAACGCATTAAAACTTTTCTGAGAAGCACAATGTCAGAAGATCGGCTGAACGCATTGGCAGTCCTATCAATAGAAATGAAGTTCGTCCAGTCTATTCCGGATTTTGATAACAAAGTCATTGACGTCTTTTCCGGCTTGAAAAATAGGAGAATGGTAATAAAATGGTAATAGGTAAGATTTTACTTGTGCCCACCCTCTTTCAGAACTCACGAGCCACCACTGTGTTTTATTAAGCAAAAGTTTGACAAAGTCTGCAAACTGTTGAAAATTGCAAGTTACAATAGTTCTGGTCGAAGTTCTGGATAGAGTTCAATAGAATATATAAAATAGTTTACATGAAGTTTTTTCATAAAGTAAACAGAAACAAAGTTAAATTAACTTTTAGATTTTGTAAAAATCTGACGATGACCAAAAATATTAAAAGTTAAAAGTTCCAGTAGTTCTGATCAAAGTTCTTGACCTAAAACAACAATATCTACAACTTTTTGTTATAAGGTTTTTTGTAAATTCAATAACAAAAAATTATCTTAAACAATGTTTGACAAAGTCCGCATAAAGCTGAAAATTGAAAGTTCCAGTAGATTTGATAAGAGTTTTGGATCTAAAACAACAATATCTACAACTTTCTGTTATGTTTTTTTGTAAATTCAATAACAAATAAATTATATTAAACAAAGTTTGACAAAGTCCGCATAAAGCTGAAAATTGAAAGTTCCCGTAGTTCTGTTCAAAGTTCTGTATCTAAATCGGCGAGATCTATAACTTTTTACTATAAAATTTTTCCAAAAAGTCCATAGAGAAGAAGTCATCCTAAGAAATATTTGACAAAGTCGCCAGAAAGTTGTAAATTGAAAGTTCCAGTAGTTCTGATCGGTGTTCTGGGTCTAAAACGACGAGATCTACAACTTCTTATTATAAAATATTTCCATAAAATCCATAGAAAAGAGTTATACTAGACAGTTTTAAAAGTCCACAAAAAGCTGAAAACTAAAGTTTTTGTAGCTATGATCAGGGTTCTGGATCTAAAACGACCAGATCTACAACATTTTGTTATAAAATTTTTCCAAAAATCCATATAAAGAAACTGATACTAAGAAAAAGTTTGACAAAGTCCGCAAAAAGTTGAAAATTGAAAGTTTAGGTAGTTGTGATAAAGTTCTGGATCGAAAAAGACAAGATAAAAAGTTTTTGTTATAAAATTGTTTCAAAAAGTCAAAAAAAAATGCTTCATTAAGCAAAAGTTTGACAAAGTCTGCAAAGAGTTGAAAATTGCAAGTTACAATAGTTAGGGTCCAAGTTCTTGATAGAGATCAATGGAATATATAAAATAGTTTACATGAAGTGTTTCATAAAGTAAACAGAAAGAAAGTTAAATTAACTTTTAGATTATGTAAAAATCTGGCGATGACCAAAAATGTTAAGAATTTAATGTTCCAGTTGTTCTGATTAGAGTTTTGCATCTAAAACGATGAGATCTACATGTTTTTATTATAAAATTTTTCCATAAAATACATAGAAAAGGTTATACTAGGTATTTTGACAATGTCCACAAAAAGCTGAAAAATAAAGTTTTTGTAGCTATGATCAGGGTACTGGATCTGAAACTACGAGATCTACAGCTTTTTGTTATAAAATTTTTACAATACTCCATAGAAAGAATGTTATATTGAGAAAAAATTTGACACAGTCAGCAAAAAGTTGAAAATTGTAAATTCCAGAAATTCTGATCAGTGTTCTGGATCTAAAACAACGACATCTACAACTTCTTATTATAAATTTTTTCCATAAAATTCATAGATAGAGTTATATTAGGCAGTTTGGCAAAGTCCACAAAAAGTTGAAAAATGAAAGTTCCAGTAGTTCTGATCAGAGTTCTGAATATCAAACGACGAGATCTACAAGTATTTATTATAAAATTTTTCCATAAAATCCATAGAAAAGAGTTATACTAGGCAGTTTGAGAACTCCACAAAAAGCTAAAAACTGAAAGTTTCTGTAGTTATGATCAGGGTTCTGGATCTAAAACTACGAGATCTACAACTTTTTGTTATAAAATTTTTCCAAAAACCCATAGAAAGAAACTTGTACTAAGAAAAAGTTTGACAAAGACCGAAAAAAGTTGAAAATTGAAAGTTTAGGTAGTTCTGATAAAGTTCTGGATCGAAAAAGACGAGATCAAAACTTTTTGTTATAAAATTGTCCATAAAATCCATAAAAAAAATGTTTTATTAAGCAAAAGTTTGACAAAGTCTGCAAACAGTTGAAAATTGCAAGTTACAATAGTTCTGGTCGAAGTTCTGGATAGAGTTCAATGGAATATATAAATAGTTTACATGAAGTTTTTTCATAAATTAAACAGAAACAAAGTTACATTAACTTTTAGATTTTGTAAAATCTAACGATGACCAAAAATATTAAAATTAAAAGTTTCAGTAGTTCTGATCAGAGTTCTGGATCTAAAACGAAAGTTATATTAAGCAAAACTTTGACAGTCAGCAAAAAATTGAAAACTGAAAGTTTCTGTAGTTATGATCAGGGTTCTGGATCCAAAACCACGAGATCTACAACTTTTTGTTATAAACCTTTCCAAAAGCTCATAGAAAGAAACTTATACCTAGAAAAAGTTTGACAAAGTCCGCAAAAAGTTGAAAATTGAAAGTTTAGGTAGTTTTGATAAAGACAAAAAAGACGAGATCTGCAACTTTTTGTTATAAAATTGTTCTATAAAGTCCATAAAAAAATGTTTCATTAAGCAAAAGTTTGACAAAGTCTGCAAAGAGTTGAAAATTGCAAGTTACAATAGTTCTGGTAGAAGTTCTGGATAGAGCTCAATAGAATATATAAAATAGTTTACATGACGTTTTTTCATAAACTAAACAGAAAGAAAGTTACATTAACTTTTAGATTTTGTAAAAATCTGGCGATGACCAAAAATATTAAAAATTTAAAGTTTCAGTAGTTCTGATCAGAGTTCTGGATCTAAAACGATGAGATATATAACTCTTTGTTTTAAAATTTTTCCATAAAGTTATTGGAACAAAAGTTATAATAAGCAAAATTTTGAGTTAGCAAAAGATTTGAAAATTAAAAGTTCCAGTAGTTCTAATCAGTGTTCTGGATCTAAAACAACAATATCTACAACTTTTTGTTATAATGTTTGTTTGTAAATTCAATAACAATAAAATTATATTAAACAAAGTTTGACAAAGTCCGCATAAAGCTGAAAATTGTAAGTTCCCGTAGTTCTGATTAGAGTTGTGTATTTAAAATGGCGAGAGCTATAACTTTCTACTGTGAAATTTTTCCAAAAAGTCCAAAAAGTTTCACAAAATCCACAAAAAGTTGAAAATTGAAAGTTCCAGTAGATCTGATCGGAGTTCGGGATCTAAAACGACGAGATCTACAAGTTTTTATAATAAAATTTTTCCATAAAATCCATACAAAAGAGTTATATTAGGCAGTTTGACAAAGTCCACAGAAATCTGAAAACTTAAAGTTTCTGTTGTTATGATTAGGGTTCTGTATCTAAAACGACGAGATCTACAACTGTTTGTAATAAAATTTTTCCAAGACCCCATGGAAAGGAACTTATACTAAGAGGAAGTTTGACAAAGACCGCAAATAGTTGAAAATTGAAAGTTTCGGTAATTCTGATTGAGTTCTGGATCGAAAAAGACGAGATCTATAACTTTTTGTTATAAAATTATTCGATAAAGTCCATAAAAGAAATGTTTTATTAAGCAAAAGTTTGACAAAGTCTGCAAAGAATTGAAAATTGCAAGTTACAATAGTTCTGGTCGAAGTAATGGATAGAGTTCTGATCAGAGTTATGGATCTAAAACAACAATATCTACAACTTTTTGTTATAATGTTTTTTTGTAAATTCAGTAACAAAAAAATTATATTAAACTTTGGGTGAAGACCATTTAAATTATTAGATTAAATATTAATCAAAGTTTGACAAAGTCCGCATAAAACTGAAAATTGAAAGTTCCCGTAGTTCTGATCAGAGTTCTGTATCTAAAACGGCGAGATCTATAACTTTTTACTATAAAATTTTTCCAAAAAGTCAATAGATTTGAAGTCATACTAAGAAAAATTTGACAAAATCGGCAGAAAGTTGAAAATTGAAAGTTCCAGTAGTTTTAATCAGAGTTCTGGATCGAAAACGATGAGATCTAGAACTTTTTGTAATAAAATTTTTTCATAAAGTCCTTAAAAATAAAGTTTTATTAAGTTATACTTTATGAAAAAATTTTAAAACAGGAAGTTGTAGATCTCGTCGTTTTAGATCGAGAACTATAACCGGAACTATTGAAATTTTCAGTTTTTCAATTTTTTACGGCATCGTCATATTTTTGCAAAATTTAAAAGTTTATGTAACTTTTTACTGTTGATTTTAGAGGAAACTTTTATTGGTATCATTTGTGTTTCTTGTGTTTTTAGATCTGGAACTCCCACTGGAACTAATGGACTTCAATTTATACTTTTATAGGAATTTAAATTTTGTTAATTTTTTTGTGATTAAAATCAGAACGCTTTCAAGAAGTATAGAGTACTCTTTATTACATATACCGCTACGGGTAACTTATTTCAGAACTATTGTATTTGATTGTTGGGGTGCGGTGCGAAGTTAGCACCCCAAATTTTAAGCTCATTTTTTTATAGTAAACGGCTGAAATTTTTTTTAAAAGCTATAAAGTACTTCTGTTCTAAGTTAAAATATACCAGAATCCTTATCAGAATCATTGAGTGCTTTTATCGGGGTGCTAACTTCACTGACATATATTTGTAAGCTTAAAATTTTATTTATAATCCGATAATAATCAATAATAACTTAGAATCGTCTATGTTATACAATACAAATGCTATAAAATATTATTTGGTAGAAATCAAAAGTCAGATTTTTTCAATAATTCATTCAATATTAATTATTCTTCAAAACAAAGCCCAGCGGTTATAAAACTTTTCATAAAGTATTTAAATTTTCAGTTAAATGGATCTGAACATATTATGCTTGAATGTTAAATAGGGCTATACTCCAGATGTAGTACAATAGGAACTTTTTGGCTTAATGACTGGTTATGAGAGCTTGCCAGGAAATACTAGTGTAATGGTGAGTTCAGTGGAGAAATCCTTGAGGTTTCATAAAACAAATTCGATATGACGCTGTCAGCTGTCTTTGAAAGCAACATATAGAGTAGCCAAGAACTAAAGCTAGAAATATTACGGTACCATACGCCAAGCTACTTATTTAGCAAGTGATAAATAAGCAACTAATTTGAATCTGCAAGTTTACAAGAGTCTCTCGTATAATTGGTCTTAAGTTCGCATGTGCATCCATTTTGTTTTATTATTTTGAATGAGCATTTACGTTGTTTTATTCAAAGGATGCATTAAATTATGAAACGGACATTTCTGAGCTTATCTTATACATACGAGGTTTGTCTAGAAAATCCGTATAATGCGTGTCTTGCTGTTCGCAGAATGAGAGTGGGGGCGTGATAAAGCGCCCTCCCCTCTCGTCACAACCTAACTAAGCCGTAGTAGACGCCGGACCGGCTAGAGAGTGAGTTAGATAGCTTTACTGTTCTTTATTTCTACACCCTTCGCAGACCCCGTCGCCATTAGAAATTTCCGCTAGCGACGAACAGCGCATCGTCATCAACTTTCTCACAAAACTAGGTAAAAATTGACCCCAAATCTTGCAAGACCTTTTTAAGTGGGTAAAACTATTTCGTGAAGGTCGGAAGTGCGTGAAAGGCGATGAAAGGTCCGAACGACCTTCCTATTCAAAAACTGATGAGAACATTGCTCGCGTAGAAAATGCCGTTCTTCAAGACAGGCGAAAGACTGTCAGAATGCAAGCAGAAGAGCTGAATTTTGTATCTCGACAACGCACCAGCGCACACATCACTAGTTGTCCGTCAGTTTTTGGACAAAAATGCAATAACTTTGATGGAGCTGTATTCGCCCGACTTAGCTCCATGCAATTTTTTTGTTCCCTAAATGCAAGGGATTTGGGTGCGGTGGAAACGATTGAAAAGAAAACGACGAGGTTATTCATGAGCATCACCGAAGATGAACTGAGGAGGTGTTTCGAGCAGTGGAAGAAACTTTGGCAGAAGTGTATATTTCTTGGGGAGGAGTACTTTGAAGGGAATACTGTTGAATTACCCAATTAATAGTATATTGAAATGTTTATTCAACTTCTATACGAATTTTCGAGATAAACCTCGTATAACCAAGGTATACGTCATAATTTTTATTTAATCTGGTTAAGGTAGGAAAGTGGCCACCACGACGATGCTCTAGAACGTAAGTACCGATTTTGGAACCGCTGTATTATTTGCAGTTCTTATTTGTTTAATAGAAGTTGTAATGTGTAAACGACTTGTAAGGTTAATTGCAGTGTTTTAATTTATTAGATTATGTGTGGTGCGTGTTCGACAAAACAACTGCTTTTATTTCGTTCCAATGTAAATAATTAGATATAATTATAAATAAACAAACCATTTCATAAAAACTATCTAAAATGTTTATGTTGTAATCCCTACTATTTATATGTAAAAACCAATTTCACTAATTAAATCATAAGATAATTAGATATTAGCAGTGGGAAATTAGTTAAATACTCAATATCTAATTATCTTAAAGGAAGCGTTATATAAAAATATAGTATTCCAAGAATCTAAAGCAAGACAGACAACGAAGTGGTTAGAAAACACAAATTCTGAGAAAATCCATTAATAACTGAGCCGAGAACGTAAGCAGTCGCTTAAAAATCCAATTATAAATAAAAATATGGTTTGTTAAACAATTTCCATATTTACGAAAATGAATGATTTTTAAAAATGCCTTCCTATTCGGAAACCTGTAATAAAACTGTAATTAACTCAATAAAATCAAGATACGTTTTAAAATTCGTTTCAGTAATTATTACAGCTATTACGTCTGTGAAAAACGTACCCCTCCCACTCCTTGAGCAGGGAACAGCCAAAACGTATACAAACATACAAACCGATATCATCCTACCGCAATAAAATAATGTTTGCGCTTACAGTTGTCGAGCATTTAATTCCAAGTCGGAATAATATTTCGACATTACATTAAGTGCAATTACAAACGAAATATCTAATTAACCGAGTTGTGAGATTTCAGACAGTTCTCTGTCGCCTACCAATATATTTGGTGTACAGACTGTAGGTGCCGAGAGTTATCAAACATGCACAATGACTCGAGCACTCGAATAAAATTAGAACTGCTTATTATGTACAAACCAACATTTAAAATACACTACAATTAGATTACACTCTGTCACTGACTTGCAACATTGACAAACATCAGAATAATATCTATTAACCAACCAGTTAAATTTGCTGTCGGTCACAATTTTAAAATCTAACGGTAAACAATATGCTTGCGCTGTTTCCACTACAGAGCCAAAGCAACAATCGATCTCGAGTTCAAAGAACAGCTAAATAATCGGCTATTTCGCGCTCGACTCATATAGTTAAGCGAATTACTGTAAATAGGACGATTTTCTTAAATTTAGACTAGTAAACAATCATTGTACCTATTATTTCATACATTTTCATTCAATAAATTACTTTATCCCTTACAGTCGATTTAATGAAAACAAAATTCTGAAATCTTAATTTTAAACATTTATTTATACTTTATTTAAAATCAAAGCCGCTCCTCACTGCAGATTTTTACATTTAATTTAAATTAGGGCAATTTAGTTCACGGACACCTAAAATCTATCCGTTTCAAATCTTGTTATTTCCAATTCTATATTTTAAGTTTTGTTTTGGCCGTTTGAACATGTGCGCGTACAGCCTTTACTAGAAGGATCACGCTTAGCATCAAAAATAAAAAAAATGTCCGGCCGGCCCTAGTGCCGCGGAGGCTAGGGAGTGGGGTATAAAAAGAAGATAGTCGGGATAACCATCGAACAAAATATCGTGGTTGGCAGGTGCAAGTTTCGCTCCCAGTGTCGCTGTAGGAGATCCTGGACTTGGTGCTGACGAGCGCCGGGTGGTCCCGAAACCGGTACGATATCGCTCAGGAAATAACCTGAAATACCTAGAGAAAGGAAATAAGTTAGACGCCACACACTTGTAATTGAAAAAAGCTAGTGTCAATCTGGACGCACAAGAGTAAAAACGTCGTAGATTGATTCGGCGATAAAAGTTGGACCTAAAGTTACTCGTAGATATTCTGCTTCACCCAGCTAGGGTTATGCAGAAAAGCATTAGCAAAAATATTAATAAATAATCTGAAAGAAAATTAATTAAGATACAACAGTACATAAATGAAAAGAAAAATCGAAGTAGGGATGAGATCAGTTTATTTTCGTTCCTGAAAACAACAGTGAAC
The DNA here is from genome assembly GCA_024586415.1 of Phrixothrix hirtus. Taxonomy (NCBI): domain Eukaryota; kingdom Metazoa; phylum Arthropoda; class Insecta; order Coleoptera; family Phengodidae; genus Phrixothrix; species Phrixothrix hirtus. Next base: position 5,107 of record JAHWXV010254410.1, on the reverse strand, counting down.
ATCTAGCAAACGTACAGTTTATAAAAATCTTTTAATTAGGCGTACTAGAAAATTTCAACGAAATTTTGAGTACTGTCAGCATACATTTAATAGAAAATTGTTGAGAACCGCAAACAGAATTAACACATGTATGCTGCAAAGTTATAGTATCGAGCCTCATTATTGCGCACACGTTTCGATGCCGAAACAAAACTTGAAATATAGAATTGAAAAAGGAATAAATTTTAGGTGTTCGTCAACTTGATTGCCCTAATTTCAATTAAATGTAAAACGTCTATTTGAGATCAAAGAATTTAAAAAAAAAGGAATTAGCAATTACATTAATTAAATCGATGGTCGTACGTCACTGCAGTGATGAGCGGCTTTGATTTTAAATAAAACATAAATAAATGTTTAAAATTCGTACGCAAATAATTAAATTTCATTTATCCAAGAACGCCTTTACGTTAATCATAACATATAAAAATATATCTAAGCAGTAAGTAAAATTATCAAAGTAAGTTAATGTTAAAGGGTCCACGAAGCTAACGTGCGGGAACTCCGACTCCCGTGACGCTTGATGCCGCGCTCGGTCTATGAATTGAGCGTCGAGCTCAAATAACTAATCGTTGCATTTAAGAACGGATTTTCATATTAGAAAATAATTAATAATTTCTGTTTCAAAATTATTAGTAAAATATTTACAGACGAAGTTAAATAATTATAATGATTTATTAAAACTAATTTTACTGTAGCACAAGATAATAAACTGTAGAAGGTAGATATCGGAACGCCAAGCGGCAATTCGCAGGCCCCAAAACGTAACGAGCTTACGCCATCTTCAGCGGATGCCAGTAAAAAAGTTAAGATAAACTGACCTGGATGGCAAAAGTTTCCAGTGAGAAAAAAAGCGGATTCTATCCTAAGAAATTGAAATCATCGCCTCAAAGTTGCGGAACGGGTATTTTTCGCAAAACCGTTGGTCGCCGTACCAGGGGCAGCTCTAGTATGGAGAAACAGCAGTTCGACCACTACGAAAGGAAACCCTCTGAAGCGGAACCTCAAGCTCATCCAGAAGCAATCGGCGACGTTATAAGCATACCGGCGAATTCCCAAACTCAACGGGCATTTTAAATCCCATACTTAAAACACTAGAAAATAAATAAATAGAAATCGATGAACAAATCTTGCACATACCTAAGGGATGCCTACTCACCCTAAAAATGTAGGTGTTTTATTCCAAGAAGCAGAGTAAACCACCAAGGTTGTCGTAACTAAACGAAGCGGAAACAATCACGCGCGTCTTTCACCAACAATTAACATACAATGCCTTTTGGCAAGCGGCGGGATCAGATAACAATCCACGCGAATGCAAACAACAAAAGATGGAGTTAGGCAACCGAAAGCGCATCTGCAAATTACCGATGCGAAAGTAGATTCAACCTGTAAAAATTGGCCTGTTTTAAAAAAGGACTGGTACAAACTTCTTAAGAATGCCTCCCCAACCCTTTGAAATTTTATTAAATAAAATTGGGCCTAAAATTCAAAAAAAGGATATAAACTTAAGAAAAGGTATCTCTGCGAAGGAAAGGTTGGCTATCACTTTATCCTTCCTGGCAACGGGTGATTATGCATTCTAGTCTACAGTATCTGTTCTGGGTATCCAAACGGATAATAATAGAAATAATTCCAGAAGTATGCAGTGCTTTAATTGAAGTTTTGAAGGACTAAATAAAAGTAAGTCAAATAAACTCAAAAGTCATTTCCTCTGTATTTATTTTTTGTTTTATTACTACATTTTAATTTACACAGGTAAATAAAAAAAAGTAGTGTAAGAAAACACAGTTAAACACACCACTGAACCTAGCTACCTCTAACTTATTTTTGATTTTTCCCTTGATACAGTAAACGTGACCACTGTATTGATGGGACTACGGACTGTATTTAAAGATTCATAAACTCTCTCATCCCTCCAAAATGCTAGCTTTGCTGACTTTTTTGCTGCCACAGTTTCTTAAGGAAATTCTGAAGGCGCCGTTGATTCTTCAGTAGCTGTGTGGGGAAGTATGTCGTTGTTTTTCTATGCTGGATGTTGAGAAAATGCTATTTTTTTTGAGAATATACGTCGGCTGGTTGTTGTGTAAACGCAGATGGAAAATTAGATTCATCATATGGTGAATTTAGCTGTTCAGGGTATGCTGTGTTATTATCAAAAACAAGTTCGGGAGTCGGAGTAGTATATGAAGAGCGTGGCGACGGAGCAGGCGATGGCGATTGTAGTGGCGAGTCTTGGTTTGGGGACGTATTCATCTCAGCTTCAAAAATTAAATTATTTATTTTATGTATTAAAATTGACCGTTTTTTGATCGAACTGGTTTAATTTTTCCTCCGAGTGCTTGTCAAAAAGAGTCGCATGGTTTTCTTTTTGTATTGGCTGTTGTAGAAACTGAAATGCTTCTTGAATGCGTGGGTCTTCTTTTTATATAGTTTTATGCACTCTCGCCTTTTTCTTCTAAGGAGTTGAAGGTTTTGTAAATTGCTGCAACAATTTTTCATGACACTGCTGAGCTGAAGTTTCAGCCAGAGAAACAATAACTTCAAGAGGACTGTTGATAGAAGGTTCTTCTTCTAAGGTTTCGCTTTCAGTTTCCGATGCAGTCTGAAATAGAAAATATTAATTAATTAGATTTAGGCGCTTGAAATGGCTATAAAGAGCGGCCAAAATATGACACACGGCCCCTTATATATTTTTTTCTATTTTCAGATTCGGCCGACCTCTGAGGAATGGCAGGCTATCGCTCAAGATTTTGAGACACTGTGCGATTTTCCTAACTATGGCGGAAGTATGGATGGTAAATCATAGGAATTCAAGGGCTCATTCATAGTGAAAGTGATTTTTTCAACTATAAAGGTTTTTTTGGTACTGTCTTATTTGGCCTTGTTGATGCAAATTATAAGTTGCTGTACATTGATGTAGGCTATCAAGGTCTCATCTCGAACAGAGGAATCCTTCAAAACACTAAGTTTTATCGGAAAATTAAGAACAAAGATTTACCTCAAAAGCAAACAAAAGTACCTTACGTTTTCGTAGGTGACGAGGCTTTTCCCCTGACAGAAACAATTGTGAAACCTTGTTCTGGAACTCATCCAAAAGGGTCAAAGGAAAGAATTTTTAATTACTGTCTTAGCCGTGCACGATGGGTAATAGAAAATGTGTTTGGCATGATTTCATCAATGTTTAGAGTATTCAGAAAGTCGCTCCTTTTAGAAGCCAAAAAAGCCGAAGTTGTTGTAATGACTAAACTATATCTACATAATTATTTAAGAAAATGCATAACTTCAAGCAATATTCATATACCACCTGGAACATTCGATTCTGAATAAAATGGAGAGTTCGTAGGGGGTAGCTGGAGACAAACAAAAACTTCTGAAAGTTTTGAAGCGAACAAAACCCTACCCCGTAGAGCTAATATGAATCCAAAATATAATAGAGAAGAATTTGCCAATTATTACCTCAGCTGGTGCTCAGTAACATCACTTTATATCCTAAATTAGTTATCTTACTTACAGAAAGTCAAAATACTATTACTGTCCACAGCTTGACGTGTTAAGTAATTATTAATAAAAAATTTGAAAGCTCAATCAATCAGTATGTTTTACTTACATATATATCTTCAGAGCTCACAGATTCTCTAGGTCTGTCCTTGTCACTAAGAAAGGCGAAGCTTTTGAACGCAAACCATTCTGATTTATACACTTCCTTAGCACCTGATTAAAAATAAAGAAAACATTAATAAGAATAGTCTTAACCTTAAAAAACCCTGTATATACAGAGTGTTCATGAAATATTTGACCCTACCGCTAACATTTTTTAGCCTAGAAACAAAATTTAAAAACATGTAAAGGGAATTTTAAGAGTTATTTGGTGACTTTATTACATTTTATACAAGGTGTTTACAAAAAACATGGCAAACTAAACCAAAAACTTCTTAAAATTCTCTTATATGTGTTTACATTTTGTTTCTAGGCCAAAAAATAAAAAAGCTAGCGGGAGGGTCAAGTATTTCGTGAACACCCTGTACATATTTTATTTTCTATACAAAAATTCTTTACCTTTCCCTGTTCCAACGGTTTTCTTGCGTTTGGATTTTTCCCTTCTATAAGAGCCTAAAGACCTAAAATTTTTTGTTTTGCTTGTGCACCGTCAACATCAAAAACCCTTCCAATTTCTTCTCAAGAATCAGCTGATTTCTTTTTGTTGTAATGAAAATTATCCTTTGTATCCCATAGGTTACGATGTTTACGATATTCCTGCAGTAATAGTAAAATATCTTCCCTGAATAAATCCATAATAATATTTATTATCGTTCTAGTAAAACCTAAAACAATTCTGTCATTTACTCATTAAACACATAAAAACAACCTAAACAGACGCGTACAACGATCGACACAAATTTTCGATGGTCGGGCAGTTAAAAATTTGCGACGAACCATTAATTCAACACGCATGTAAAAATTTACCAGTGAGGACGCGGCATTACACATATTTGCATATCTATGTAAGTACGAGAAAGTCGTGTGTTGTTTCACACATGAGTCCAAATTTACCTTATTTTCAGACGAACATACACAAGTATGGCGAGAACAAAATTAACAGTGAATTTATTGCTGATACTGTGGCTGGCGAGGGAGGGTCAATTACGCATATCGCATATCACGCGATACATGTGTATCATGAGATACATGTGTATCACGTGATACATGTGTGTCACTTAATACATTTGTATCACGTTAAGCATATATATCACATGATACACATATATCACGTGGTGCATATGTATTACATGATATATATCATGTGGAGCATATGTATCACGCGATACATATGCAGTACGTGATACACATGACTTAATACACATTGTAATGTGCCTCTACCTGGCATCCACTTTGATTTTGATAAGCAATTATTCAAATAATTATTAAACACAAACTTGATGCTTAGTTCAGGTATAGACCCTTAATTGTACATATTTTAAATTATTTTACTAATTCACAATTAGTTAAAACATCCTATATATATATATATATATATATATATATATATATATATATATATATATATACATAT
>JAHWXV010254370.1:0-10083 GCA_024586415.1 Phrixothrix hirtus | reverse complement strand
ATGGTTTCGACCTTTGCTTTAGCGGTTTCCGTTTTTATGATGATAAAAGAAAGACAGTTTCATACTTTTGATCGTAGAGACGTATTACGCAATTTTCCGGTAAAGTGGTACGAAGTTTCATTTTCTGCGAGTTTATTAGCACCTGCTTGAATTTTTTAGAATTTATATGATACATACTCCATTAGTCTTTACGTCTGGGTGTTAGTGGTCAGTTTTATTTACTTAAAGGTATTTAAATTCTATAAACAATACAGCTTAATTACGTCTTTATTTCTTGAAAAATTTAGTTACTTGCTACAGTTTTACGAGTATAATTTATTTCAATTGCAACGAGTATAGTATAGTATATAAATACTAGGATTGTACTTTCAGAAGTTGTAATATCATTACAACATAAGAAAATGAACTCCATAGCAAAATAAACTAAAACATTTCAGGGCGCCAGCACCACCTGAACACCTTAGTTGTAACGCGATCTAAAGCTCCTTACGCAACGAAATTTTAAAAAACTATTTAGGTAGCCAGATTATAAGATTAGTAGATAATATTAACTGATAAATTGCAATGCACAATTTCAAACCAACAAAGAAAAAGAAAGAACTGGAAATCATCTAGGTTATACAGTTATAGCAATTAACTATGGCATGAATTATTAGGAATTATTCACCTAGCAAAATAAACTAAAGAATATGACTTTTGCAAAGCTATAATTCAATCAGAGAGCTGAACTTTTCTACTACCTGAAACGAGAAAATGTATGTCCTAATCAGACCGCGGTTCAAGACTAAATTTTTAAATAATAGATATTTTATTAAATAAAAGAATTATGGTTTGGATTTCGTAATTATTACAGTTAAAGATATAAGGATTAGAAGCTTTAGTTATGAGCTCTGATATACGGGACGTCTTAAAAAATTTAAACTTAATTATAAGGAATTATCAGGTAGTTTCTTAAAACTTATCACTGGATGAGATGGCAACAATACACAATTGGGAAACGATTGTAGTCCTAGTATCGGTCGACTAAATCATTGGAGTCGGAGTGGTTTAATCGACACCGACGCTATAATGTTCGGACCACACTGTGGAAGTAGTTGAAAAAGATCAGTGCAATCTATTCAAATATCTGCACAGAAAATGGGTAATAATAAAATCTAATTGTAGAAAGGAACACACTATGGTTAAATAATTGAAGCGATAAGTATATGAAATATATGTAAAACGCAAGTCTTCCTACTTATTAATTGATTTGGTCCTAATTGGATTGCGTTTCACACTCTCCTGTACTACCTATATAAAACTAAAACAAATTACTATGCACTTAATCTACTAATAAATAGTAAAATGATTACATACATACAAACTGCTTTACTAAAAGAAAACGTTTTGAAGTATTTGGATTATAAGATTAAGATTTTTGGGCGTCAATTATGCACATCATTAACAATTATACTAAATTGGGAATATCAAAGAACCAGAAGATTCGACAAACAAATAATTTTAAAAGGTGTTCTCTGCAGTAATCTTACGTACCATGTAATTATAAAATGCGAAAGAATTCCTCGTTATTGTCTTGGGTTTATTACCTACTAACTAAAAAAGCTACATATTTGAACTATTATTTGAAAACGAAAACATAAATTGGCTATGACTGAACAATTTCAATTACAGCACAGCACGTGGTTTGATTTTTTCTAAAATTTTTAGTCGCCAAAGGTTCGATTTGTTTCGAATGCTTTTACGCAGCTAAAATGACTTTCTTCGCTTTAGAAATTGGTTTAATTTTGAAAAATTGTAATTAATATTTCAAGATGTGTTGCAATTACAGCTGAAAAACTAAAATTTCTTCGGATCACAAAATTATACTTTAGGGATCAGTGCTTGAACATTATAAGCGTAAAATCTCTCAAAATAAGCAAGAAAATTTGCTTTGCAAAGATATTCAACTAAGTATTATAATAGTAAATGATAATTTACGGTCGCTCGTCTGGAAAACTCGGTACTCGTTTCCTGTTGAATTTAATCATTTATACCATGAAAGTCCAAATTCCGAAATCTTTAAGAGGGAATTCCACCAAAATAGAAAAAAAGCTGCAAAATCTGTCGGATAATAAAATGAGAAACTGTTTCTCATTCTTACTAGATAATAATGGACAAATAGCTTAAGTTGGGATGCACACGTTGAAAACATCGTATGTGCATCATTATAAAAAATAAGGGAATTTAAATCTATTAAACCCATTATAATATTATATAACACCTTAATAAGACCTAAATTAGAATAGTAGTATAGTTTGGAACACAAATGTAAAAGAATTGAAACGGTACAAAACGAATTTTTTAAATTTTTATTTTATAAAAATTACGGTTACTTTCCCCCTTTCAACAAATATCAAAATATTAGAACACAATTTAACGTACAAAGATTAAAATACAGGAGGGAAATGACTGACATAGGATTTATATATAAATTATTGAACAACAGATCAGATTGTCCCAAACTGCTGCTTATACCAATTCAATATACAATTAGAAAAGAATCGCCTTTAATTAGGATGTCGACGATAACCAATAGATATATCGACCAGATCGATGCAGACATGTTTGATTGTTGATACAAAAAGTATACATTTTATTAAAATAAATAAATGCATACAAAATAATAGATCAATTTAATGTTGAACATCTCTATTTAATTTAGTTTGATATTAATTTTAGGAATAATGTTTATTATGTTAGTTAATGACAATTACTTTAGTTTAATTTTTATTTTTAGGTTGAATGTTTGTTATGTTTATTAAATTAAAGGACTCTACATATTTTTAAGTTTATAGATAACTATATATGTATATACAATCGCTGTAATTGGGAATTTAACCCGTTTTGATTGTAATTGCTAAATAAATAAATAAATATATTTTAAAAATTCAAAGAAAGTCGTAAATTTGTACACAGTCTATTTCATTTTAGCACGTATATTTTTATATGACAAAATTACTAAGGTGTTAATAGCACGCTGTTTTCAAGTTTAGATGTTAACTAAATTTAAAAAACTTCCAAACGGGACAGCAGATGTTGTTTATTTAAGCAGCTACTACATACTAACGCAAACATGAGAACAAACGGCCAATAATGTCGGGCAGGGAGCATAAATTACATCAGAAAAATATTCCAGAAAGTTTTAAAGGCATTGAAGATTTTAATGAGTCAAATTGATTTAAAGTAAATAACATTACCAAGAATAAGTTTAATTATTTTAAGAAATAGAAAGAAGTACAAGTATTTCATTGAAACAATTAAATATTAAGAAATAAGCTTAGATAAATAATTCGCAACATGAAATATGCAATGATGTTTCGAACTAGAATTTTAATTTAAAACTAAAAGTTCTGGTAAAGGAATGTAGAACAACTAAAAGTTATTAAAAATATAAGACATAACCAGAGGGGCTCTAATTACTATTTAACAAGTTTTATTCGGTTAATTTGAAATCAGATAAGGTCATTGTCAGCACAGTACGATTAAATAAATTATTAATAAATTACAAAAGTCGGCAATTACAGCAAAATTCTAAAGCAGGTTCCTTAGTAACGCAATCTAAGCAAAAAGTTTGTGAGGATATGCGAATAGAAGGTTTCATAGTAGAGGATATGAAAAATAAAATAAAAAGTATTCGATCTACATATTACCTTAAACTAGCCAAGATTAAAAAATCATCTACGTCTGGTGCTAGTGGTGATGTTTACCAGCCGAAGATGAAATGTTTCGTCGAGTTCAATTCATTTATAAGAAATCCAATGGTGAAAAGAAAAGTACAGGTATGTATTTTTAGAATTATTATTTATTTAGTATGATGAAATGAATCTTCGTTTACAATCAGTAACTATAAAATGTACAGTTACCTACTTTTTAAAGAATGAATAATATTATTTTGCCACTGTATTTTCTCCTTGTTCACAAAATAATTAGAATACTGTGTTCTTTTTTCTCTTGCACTTAACGATGAATTGTTACCGCCTTACTAGGTGATACTGTTTAAAGCGCTTACGTCATTTCTCTACATACCTTCAACCAAACTGTGGGTATTAATGTCATCGCGGCCAACAGAACAAGTAGTTACATAAGCGCACGACTTGTTTCGTAACCAGTTGTGTAAAGAACAAGCTGCATAGACAATGTGATCCACAGTATCTATCTTTGTCGAAATAACCTTTTCAAAAATTTTAAATCACCTTACTAATATTTCAAAAGTATTTTCAAAAATGCGCCTGGCACTTAATAATCTATAATTGAATATTTTTTCTTCAAAACTTAAATTGGCCCCAGTACATAGTTTCATTAAGTACGTTTTTAATGCGAAGGCAGCATCAGCTGCAATAACTCCTTCTTCGAATATAAAATCACCATTTTATAATTGATTATAAATAGAAAAGTTTTGAAATACCACCATCAGATGCACTTCCATTTACTCCTACGTTGATATACGTAAGACAATAGTCATGGTCAACAAGTGCCTTAAAAACAATACTATTATCTTTTTTATAATTAAAGTTTACACTTCCACGCTCCCTGGAGCTCGCAATTTTAATGTTTTCATCAACCGCTCAGTAGCAATGGGGAAGGTTTCATTTGTTCCGGAACCCGTTCTCGATTTGTCCCCATTTATGTGGCTTACTTGATACCTGTAATAAAATGATAACTTTATTTTCAGGAAAATACAGAATCTCAATCTGGAGACCGTGTCGATGAAGAACCCCCTGCTCCAGAAAATTCTACATCACAACCTCGAAATATAGTGAAAGAATTTCTCTCAATAACCATTGACGTCAACAAATCAGGTATTAAAAACTACAACTATAGTTTACTGGAGGTTCGTTATTTTCATATTTCTTATATTTACCGAGATAACTTATGATAACATTTAAATTTGCCCACCCTGTACATACAAAGCATCAAAAGTAACGATTAAGAAATAAACCACACCAACAACATAAAAGATTTTTAAGTATTTTAAGAACTCTAAAACGATCTTCATATTCACCTTTGCCCCGACCACTGCGTTACACTTGGATGTTTCAGTCATAGCTACTTTATGGGCACGGAATTTATTTGAAAATAGAGACTATCATTTAGTTACCAACGTTTCCTGAGTGCATAAAGTATATTCTAACTGGTTCAGTAGGGCTATAACTTCAATCATGTTCTTCACCCATTATCATTATTTCGGTCAATTTAGTGACTTTTAGAGAGTTAGTGCAACTTTCTCCGCATATTATTATCAAAATTCTAAACAAATACTTTCTTAAGAATTTCTTGGATTCGTTTCCTTGAAAAGTAATGCTGATCAAACAAGCAAGTATCCTTTGGTTGTAAGAATTGTGTTAGGAAGCTATCGCTCACATTTTCTTCATAAGTACACTTCTTCTTATTTTTATTTTTAGCCGAATTGAGAACGTGGATTTAATACCCACTGCAAATATTTTTAGAACCAGATGGGATAACAGCGACTATTAACAACTTATTTTGTATTAAATATGGTTATTATACTTCAAAATTATAAAAGTGTCGATTTTTTTGACCCTCTCCATAGATTTTTATTATTTCCAAAGTTTGCAATTCTATGACTACATTGTTTAAAGACCAACGCCAATGGAGAAAAAGTAACGCAAAATTTTGCGCGCAAAAGGTAAAGGACTAACAAATATAAGTCCAAGTTACATTACAAGAACATACAAGTATTTAAAATTGTGGGTAGGTATTTATTTAAATTTAAATTTCATATATTGTAATGTTTACTTACATATTGCTATATTGCCAATCAGTTTTGCATTTTAAATTTAATAACAGAGTCTTTTTTATGAGTTGATAATGAAATGTATTTGTGTTGGGTACTGTAGTTCTCTATGTGATTTATCTGTAATACATATGATATTTTTGAGATAAATTAGAAAAGCGCAAACATGGAACTAGGTGTCAATGAACGCATTTTTTTATTCTTGTAATGATATTCAACTAGTATACATTCGATACGTAGTTTTTTAAAAAAATTTCTGAATTAGTTTCGATTATCTCTAATTTTTAATATAGTGGTGTACCTAATTTTAATTTAATTTAACCAACTAATTTAATAATATTAGTTTGGTCTATAAAAACCGGTTAATTTAAAACGCTAAAAAGCTATTGTTATCAGAATTGATATTTATTTTAGTCTAATATTTCTAATATGATTATATTATTCATCAGCAAGAACACTAAAAGAGTAATTAATTAAATTGTTTACATGTATAAAATTTTTGTTATGATTTTTAAAAGAATTACATAAACATATATTTGTCACAGCACAGTAATTATTAAAGTTAGCCTGTATATTGAAATATTTAGCTGTAGAAACGTGATGTGTAATATACAGACTCATTTTAATAATTACTGTGCTGTGACAAATATATTTTTATGTAGTTACTTTAAAAATCATAATGAAGTGCCACGGTCCAAATCAGCACTAGGCCGGGTCACGTTCTTGATCTACGGACCCAAGTGCTAGGGGGAACTCGAAACGCAGGCAGAAATTGCCGTTGAAAGTTCAGTTGGAGACAATTCTGGTGCCAGGTTACACACGTTGGTTGGGGCGCCACTAACTCAGGTCGCGATAAAGGATAGGGTTAACCGGCGTCAAACAGTGAACCAGAACTAGTTGCGCGCATTTATTTACCCATAACGTATTACCTAATTCAATGATAGGAACAAGTCCCACTATACGTCCTCAGATGTGACATAGGTACCATTTGGAACGGTTCCCAATTCTATAAGCTTTACAGGCAATGGTCTTACTGCTAACTTAATATTTAAAATAAAACAAATAACTGGGAAGCCGTTTGACAGTATACTCAAACTAATTGCAAAATAAAAACGTCACAAATTTTACTACTAATATTCAGCACAGGAATAAATTAAAAGATTGTACAACTAAATTCAGCTGCACTAGATCGCCAATTAAACGTAGTCAAGATCAATGATCCAACAGATCGATCAAATGAGCGAGTATGGTGGAGACGCCACCATTCTCCATTGACTAAGATTCAATGGGGAAAATACAGTACAATATATCTTAGAAAAGCCCTCGGTTGGCAATACTGAAAACTAAGGTTTAAATTTCAAAATGAGCTTCCTTCTTTTCGTGGTAAGGAATATGGTCCCACCAAGAAGACGGTATGTAGCACTAGGAGGGGTTTGTGAATACTACAGGCTTCAACACATGCCTGGTGATGCGTAATAGAGAATTATCTTCTTTTTCCTACACTCTAAAAATACCTGGTCTTACAGCACGCAGGTGGGGGTGGTTATAGATGTTGCATTAGGGAATAAGTTTGTCCCTATCCCAAGTCCATACCAGTAGAGTCCACGATCGATCTCAGAGTCAATAAAACGGGGGCTCTTCAATTCCCACCTGGTGGTTATTTGTGGGCCCGGATACACACACTCATGGCCGCGTAAATCATCTTGTTACCTCCCTTCACTCGTCTGCCAGAACAAGCTTTACTATTTTCCCACGCACACTTACGGGCTTCGCTCGCGTCTTCACGGATCAACGCGACGTTTCCAATTATTTCACATCATCTATATACAGGCCGCGCGTACTTCACCAAGGTATTTACCAGAACCGGTTAATATCACCGAAAATGCCAAATAAAATCGACTATATTAACGTTCCAATCGAACTGAAAAACTCCAAGAACAAATTATCTATCTTAACATTTTTTCCTTCTCCCTCCAAAACAACTACCGTTTCCATGACGTAAGGCCATGTTTTTTTTTCAAAAGGTACTCTGGCTGTTCTGATCATGAAAACTGAAAATACTAACCCTGACAGAAGATTTTACACATGTAAGCTATTTAATTAATTACTCTTTATTGTTAAATTTTCAGATGCTTACACAGAGTGGTACTCTATATTTTATTTTTCTTTTAACAGTTTTAATTTGCATAGAAAGTATTCATTTCAGTTACATGTATCTAATAATGAAACACAATTGCTATTGTATAACGTTTTGTTTGAATTTGAGCCTAATTGTCTCTGGAATTTATTTATAAATCACTGTGTTCTTATCGTCTAGATTTGTTATCTGGCTAGAGAACTCTCGCCAAGACTCGTAAGAAACTCTGTTACCAAAAATAGAAACATATGTTATAATCTATTATTTACTATAAGAAAAAGAGAAATTGGTTTCGTATTTCTGTGTGTTGAGTGCCAATACTCTTGCAGATACAAAAAATCAAATGAACTAATAATATTCATGTTAGCAAAAAAATAATTATAACTTAATCGAACTAAAATATCAGTCTTACACTCCAATGTCTTAAAAAGATTAAAGTATATTAACCAAAACAGTTTTTATAAATGTAAGCAGTTTTCTATAAATCCACGCTTGTTGTCGACCAGTTAATTACAAAATTGGCTCATCACTGACAACTATGTAAATATATTAAATGCATGTAAAGGAAGGATTTAGAGGTTGATTTTATAATTGGTAGTTTTAGTTCCCGTTTCTGCTTAAATTTGTGAAATCGGAATGAGTGCTTTACATTTAGTTAATATTTATGAATTACTTCTTGGATAATTTATACCAAGATAAATATTCTCACTTATATATTTATAGGCTCTATCTCATAATATGCTTCAACTCAGTTTAATTTCACAAATCAGTATGTTTATATTTTAACATCCTATAAATCAATATTCAGTAAATCAGGGATAACCAGTAAAACCCGCTCTTTAAAATAGACGACTTAGAGATGTAAATTTCGAAGAAACAACATACCGAAGAAGTAATTGATTTATATTTTTAAGAGGCGATTAAAAGAACTTCCCGTACATTTTATTTAGGTAACTTTCTAAAGCAGCCATTAGTAAGTACTTTGTAAGTGCCGTAGAGTTCGTGAAAATAGAAAAATTTAAAGACAATAAATACAGTTAGTTGTATGTTCAAGAAATTCAACAGCGGAAACAAGGATTCTTGGCAACTTGTTAATAGCAAGAAAATGCACAAGTGTCTACACAATAGTTTGAAACAAGTTTCGGTGAACAGCATTCTGAGACAGAAATGTACATGATAAGTTTTAATTAAATAGATTTACGCCAAAACAAAACGTTGTTACAGGCAAATATTTGCACTTAAGGAGAATTTACATTACGAGTACACCTTGCAGTTTTACGATGTTCACCTTTAGTTAATATTAATGTTCTAGCAATTATTGCAAAGTATAGCAAATATTGCTATGTGATGGATCCGTTTTTATTTCTTAGGCATCAAAGAAAGTACTTTCGTAGTTAATTATTGTAATATATTTTAAAATTGACGTGTTAAAAGTTAAGGCTTGCCAAATAAAACATTAGCTTAAAATATTAACAATATAACGTTTGCTATATTATTTTGGTAACCCATTTTTAAACTTCATATTAAGTTTAATGGTGTTAAATAATTATTATTGAAATTTATATGAAAGTAAATAAAACATATTTTTAAAAGTTATTTTGATAGTATGTTAAATCATTCTTTTACTTACAACTATAAAATACACGTCAGTTTTAAAATCGAACTTGCATATATGGATATATAAATACATATATAAAACAATTTCAAACACATGATGTAATATTCGCCTTAATTTACCGACCTAGGTTAGAATATGACAATGATACTGTAAAATTGATCCGTGCAATGACGGTTTTATATTTTGGATTAACGTGTAGGGTGATTCAAATTAGAGCTTAAGCTTATTATAAGAGATAGGCCATGAGTTTAAATTTAGCACTTTTGCTAAATTTTATGCTGATTAATAATCCAAAGAGAAATTTGAGTTAACTGATTTTATTTTCAACTTATGGCTAAAACAGTGAAAATCATTTTTCGCTCGTATCCCCTTTACTACTGGAAACTTTAAAATTCTAATAACACATCCTACATGCACTACTTTATGGTACATTATTCTAAATTATCAAAATTGCCGACCTACGTTTCGGTATCGTGCAACAATCATCAGGTTCATTTTTCTTATGGACACCATATCTGATATTTATCTTATTTG
>JAHWXV010254301.1:0-17981 GCA_024586415.1 Phrixothrix hirtus | reverse complement strand
ATATATAAAGGTCTAAGCGAGTGTAGCTTGACAAGTACAGCAGAAAAGCTTTAGGTATTGAAGATGAAACAATGCAATTAATATAAGAACACAGCATGTTTTGGTCAGGGTCAATGTAAAAAAGCGGACTGTGCCAAGGATACAAAAGTATTACCAGAAGCAAAGAAATTGAACTTTTTAATCAAGCTGGAGGCGAAATATTAACAAAGTGTGGGTCAACATTGATATTCTGTCAAAAATTGACACGGTAAATCATGAATGTGTAAATAGGTCAAGAAGATGCACAAAAATCGATAATCATTTCATTTTCAATTCGGTTTCTACTGACATTAAATCTGTGTAACCTGATATTTAGAAGACCAGTTAGAAATACTTTTTTGATGGCACTATTACAATTCAAATTTAAATTTGAATACAGGACACAATTAAAGAACAGAATTGAGATTTGTTCTAACTAACTTTAATAGCATCTAATCGATTTAAAAATTGTTATTTATTTTTCTCGAAGGTAATTCAGATTTGAGAGGCCGATTATTAGCAAAAGTGAATGAAAAATAGCTAATGTGCCATCTACGGATTTTACCGGATTTTAACTTGCAATGGGGGTCACGAACGTAGTGCTCAGATATTTTAATAATAGTAAGTGTGAATAGGTCTTTGCTTCAACCTTTATTGTACGCAATGATAAGATACACTTTTCTATTATTTCAGATAAAATTGAAATTTAAAATAGTTTTTGTTGATTATTAGATAATTTTCAGAAGCGTTTGTTAAACGTGAGCATAGTTAGGTGGTAAGCGAGATGGATTCACATGAACGAAGTCATGGGTTCAAATTAATTATTTGATTGTTTCAAATAACAATACATTTATATTTTGCCTATTTATTTTGTATTAAATGCGTACATTTTCATTCTTTAATTAACATTTGTTTTAAAAATTCGTCGTCATAACTACTTAAAATAAATTAGTTTCATGATGTTACATATGTGTAAAATTATTGGGAATAATTTAATCTAATCAAAGCACTCGCATTAAAAAACAACGCAAAATAAAGTCTAAAAACACATCAATTATTTGTCATTTCTTACAATTAGCAAATTTGTACATACGCAAGAATAATAATTTAATAATTTAAAGCATACATTCTAATTTGAGCCCCTTCTTTGTTTTCGTAACCAGCTTGATTTAAGGGTTAATAATATAGCTCACTTATTGTCACAGATTTTAAAATGCTTCAAATTATTTAAGTATTGGATATATTATAGATTTCTTAATTTTAAAATATAACAACTAATTAATATTTATTGTGAATAATTTTGTGGAGTAGGCGACTTGCTTAATTCTAAAAAATGTTTCATGAATGCTAATAATCTTATACGTATTAAAATCCTAAAACTATTTAATTTTTAAGTAATTCCCATAACGAAGTCTTATAACAGAAGTTAAGTAATAGAACGAAAATATATCAAGTTAATATTATATAAATACATAAAATGTAAATGTATGAAAACAAAAAATCGTATTTTAATTTTTAAACAAAGATTCTCTAACGGGAATTTCAACCGGTAATTATGTTTATGTGAATTCAGCAAGCTTGCCAGTGAGGTATACTCGCTTCCTATTAACGCTTCGCAAAATAATTTAATAGTAACTAGAAATCATTTTAATTTTAATTTTCTCTAAAATATGTGAGAAGTGCATTTTATCCTTGTGTTATAAAGGTTCATACAAAGATCGACTCACATATACAATGTTATTGAAATCGTTGAGGACCGTATTGTGACAGGTGGAAGGTTTATTATATTTAGGGAAGCAATTATTGCTATAATAGCTTTTATAAATATCAAGTGCGGTTTAAGTAAACTCAAGTTTAAACCGTATCCAAATTTTGACTTTAAGCGTCAAGATAATAATATTATGCGAAGCTTAAGTATATTGAGATTGACTTAGTTACTATGGAAACAATTCGTTAAAACTTAAACTTTGTCTAAGTTTGAGTTAATTAAGTCCTGTTTGTATTTATAGAAGTTAGATTTAGTTTTTTTGTTCGAAGCGACCTTGTTAAATAAATTTGCAAAGCTTATTACTTAATTTTGCACCAAAATTCGTGGAAATATATTTCCAATTAAAACTCATGGATAAAAGCCTTTACTTTTTTTGCAAGGGCTTTAGAAATGGTTAACTTGAATATTGCAAGATTTAGAAATATTATCGAATCATGTGAATTGGATACCAAAAATATAAAAATCGCCTAATAATATTTTGAAAATTTTGTTTCGAATAGTAGGATATATTAATTTTAAGAATTATGTGAAGCTCATAAAGTATGACGTGAATTTGTTTTCCGTTATAAAATTCAGCAAATTATTCGAACTGTAATACTCTTCTGAATATTGTAGATTCTGTTACAAAAATTATTGCAGACTTTATCAAGTCTTGACATAGATCTAGTAACAATTGTATATTTTATGGTATAGTATAACCTAAGATTTATGTTCGTATTTTATAGCAAGAATGAACCAGAAATTTTAACTTTTAGGTACCCGTGCGGATCTTTTCGTTTGCAACTGTATTTTAAATTAAAAACTATTGCTGTACTTGTTGGCTTAAAGCATTGTCGCATTATGTAATCTTCAATCATATATTTTTAATATAGTTACCATGTTAGTTAATACCTCAAGTCGTACGCCTTTTTCATTAGGTAAATAAATAAACACGGAGCAGTGCGACCTGGTGCTTTGAAGATCCCTCGCCCAAATTATACACTGGCATAAGTAATGGTTAGTAACTGCAGTAAGTGGCCGTCGATCAACGCAAAGTTTAAAAGTTTTTTTTGCGATGTCGATGATCACGTTTGTGGTGTTAAATTAGGGCCCGAAAGTGATATTGACTCAGATTATGAAAGCGTGGCTAGTAATGATAATAGTTCATAAGGCAGCGAAAGTGATGCTGTGATAATAATAACCAGTCCAACAACATTAACCTTCTTTGTGGTAAGTCTTTCCAACTTAATATATTTATATAATAGTATAGTTCCTGTAATGAAGAATAAAGTTTCAAGATGGATCAAAATACCACAATCTTCTCAACTACGAAAACATAATATAATCATCGATCTACCTAGAACACTTGTACTTAGAAAATCGCGATGTACTTAGATAAACAACCTGAAGTCCTCTATAGAGTCAAGAACATTCCCGAAGATATAATTGCATATTTGGTTTAATCCTGTTATCGGTTTAGCTGAAACGTAACAACAGACAATTGGTATACAAAAAATTCAATGATCAATCATTGTTTATCGAAAATAAACTAATAGTGTTTGGAAATATACGCAACAATAATGGATCAGGAAAGTAAAAAATTGACAACTTTACTTTTCTGAAATATAAAGTTATTTTGATATTAGCCACAATCCTGCACGATTGCGCGATAGATAATGAAACTGGCGACAAAAGGAAAGTTGAGATATGAAGTCCTATAATATATCAAAACAAGAGAAGGGTCCAATTGAAAATTTATTACGTATAATGTATAACGAATATGGGAAATATTTGTGATTTAATGCATATGTTCTATAATCAGAGCTATATCGAACAATACGTGGTTTAAGTGCTTTTACCATATATACTGACTAAAAAACAGTTACAATTAGTTGAACGGTTTTATTGAAATTTTCACAAACGATGCAATTTATCACTACAAGTAAACGATTAAAATTTTATAATAAAAGAACAGAAATAAATAAAGCTTTTTCAATAATGAGTTGCTCCGCCATGATTTTCCATGCACTCATTTGGCATGCTGTCAACGAAATGATCAATATCGGCCTGTGGTATATCACTTAAGCTTTCTGAATCCGCAACCGAAGATGATGCAACTCGTCTAAAGGGTGTGGTAAATCATTAGACCGCCTATCTATTACGGCCCATACATGCTCAATGGGTGACAAGTCAGGCGACCGAACAACCTATGGGAGGATGACAATGTTAGCTTCTTCCAAGGTTGTAGCTCGTACCGTACGAGTGTGTAGCTGCGCATTGTCTTGTTGGAAAATGGGATTATCCAACCCCCGAAGAATGGAAGTGCAACAGGCTCCAGTATATTGGCAATGTAACCGGCTGGATTTAAGTGTTAGGTGTTAGGGCGGTGTTGTGTTCCACAAACAATGCTGAATTTTTGCATTCTTCGCGCATCGTCCTGACCCTCCTACGACCGTTGTGGGCCCATCAACGAAATCGAGACTCGTTATTAAACACAATTTGACGCCATTGTTGTGTCCAATTCGCTCTTTCGTTCCTCCCTTCCAGTCTGCGGGCACAGTGAAGTCAAAGGAAGACACAAAGATGGATGGCGCGAATGCAATACATAAGATTTTATCTGGTGATACACAGATGATATTGGCATTCTGTATCCTACACCTCCCATCTAGTCTATTGAAATTGACGGAGCTGGAAAATCTGACTTTTGTGGCCAGAAATCTTAAACGACGTTTTTCACGACTTGTAGTACCCGGGGACGTCTAGATCCAAGCCAACGTTGTTGAACTCCTTCTTCGGACCATCTGAATCAACATTTCACCACCATTCCAACATCATGATTTACACAGTCAGCAACATCTGGAAGCGAAAGTCCGGCCTCTCTCATAGCAATAATACAGCCACGTTCAAAATCATTTAATTTCCGATAATTTTCCCGTTGACTAACTATTGGCATTCTTAAATGTTCAGAAAGCAATAGTGGGCAAACAGTTCGCAAAATTGACAGTTATTACACACCGAGGTTGTTTTATTGCGTAAAATCTATTTTTAGTGCGTGTGAACAAACAAATTAAAACAACAACCGATAGATAGAGTTAATTCAAATATTAATCATTACTTTGTTTTATCAAAACAGGCATTTTCTGAAACTTTCATTAAAATTAATCAAAAACCTCCATGTGTTACGATTTCTATAGAAGTCAATATGTATTGGCGAAAATCTTACACAATTGTTTGTAGTTTCCGAAAATTCCAAGAAAATTTCGAATGTTACTTTATTAATAGTTGTATCACACCACAGTTAGAAGAATCAGTTATCATAGGTTGAAGATATTGAAAATCAACCTATTACACTGAAAAATAGAATCCCATCAAAATTAGACGAAAAGGTTTAGATTTTTCAATAAATATAAACCCCTTTTACTTTTATTCTGGTGTTTATCAATTGTCAAAAACTTATACAATGGATAATTAAATTTGCAGGAGCAATTTTCGTGGTATCAATGTAAATCCAAAAGATAATTTCAATACACTGTGTTCAAGAAGTGTCGCATACATTTATTTAATCATCTATCAACAGTTTTTTGGGAAAACATTGAAACCAGTAGTTTTTGTTTGCACTGTACATATCGGTACCCTAAAAATTTTTCTCCCCACCACCGAAAAAGCTATGATGTCACAATAGCTTTTTAAACGGAAATGCTACATTGTCTCCACGAGATTTATTTTGAAGCATGTCAATACAATATCTTATAAATGGGGTTTGATGTTAACGATAAATTAGATACAGAGTGTTTACAGTAAAATAATCATGTTTTCGGATATCGGTAGTTTATATCTCAATAAACAAAAAAGTAAACAAAGAAATATTTAAAGAACAAGAACTGAAAAATTAAAAGATCTCAGAAATGCACTATTGGGCACATTCCATGGGACATATTTCTTAGTTTACTCGTTGTTTTAGGCCTTCCTTGTTTTTGGGTTTAATTTTATAAACTTTTAAATATTCACATTAAAATGTTAAGAGGTATCGGGCCAGACGAATGCTCTGGCCATCGCATCGGCCTTGTCTACTTATCCATCTTTCTTAAAATACATAATTCAAATGATTTTTAATTTGTACAGTAAAAAGAGTCGGTGCATCATCTTGTTAGAACCAAACACTGTTACTTGTAATAGCAAACTCTTACTAATTCCAGAATAAAGTGGCTAATGTTGCAATTAAATCATTTTGTAAAAAACTTAGCCAATAAAAAATGAGTTGGAAGTTCACTCATCCAATCAATGTTTTCTGTTGATATTGACAATTTTGGAGTTTTACGTTACTATTTCAATAAAGTACTGTTTCGTCTGAAGAAAGTATTCCGTTGTGAGATATTTGGTTGTCGTGTCTATGTTTGCTCACAAAATTTCAAACGGTGATCGGGATAGTCTTGGAGCTTTATATGCGTGACCTTTCTTCTCTTCAAAATTATGTGAACCATCAATCCGTCAGATTTAAACTTCTAGATTGTCTGCCCCTTTCAACGAAACATCAAATTCAGTATTTTCTGTTGCCACCGACTTTCAATATGCGGAAGTCTTTTTACTTGACCTGCTTCTTGAAATTTTGTTTCAACTCAATGAATAGTCCGAGATATTGGAATTAGATCAGGATATTTGTTATTGAATAAATTACACACATCTTGACGAGGTCGTTCTTTATTACCATAATCAGTCATTATAGCTATCTTGACTTTTTGAGTTTCCTTAAATTATTTTAAGATAAGGAACTTGATTTCGCAGCAGTTTGGCATGAGCTTGATACGTCAGGAACAGCAAAAACATATATCCCAGGATATTATAAGATATTAATGTATTTTTGAAACATTGCAATATCATTGCTACTCCGTGCCGTAGCTTCAGGTTTCTGAAAATTTTGCGGATTTATCACTAAAATTAGACGCCAATTATAGCTTTCGAGTTTCACAGAGAAAATATAGTATTTCTTAAATATAATTAAGACTCAAAACCTAGTTCCCAAAATGTTTATTCTGTATATTAAACCTACATACATTTCGGTCACTAAATTATAAGAGCATTATCAGGGTGTATATTTTAAACGTGTAATATGAACATGTAATACTTAAAATATCCAAAATGTATTACTCCGATAAGAAGTTTAATATAGATCACAGTCAAAAGTGTTATGCTTAGAGCATAAAAGTGTTATGCGTTTGACTGTGATCTATATTAAACTTCTTATTCAAGTAATACATTTTAGATATTTTAAATTTTACTTGTTCATGTTATACGTTTAAAATATACACCCTGATGATGATCTTATAATTTAGTGACCGAAACATATGTAGGTTTAATATGCAGAATAAACATTATGGGAAGCTAGGTTTTGAGTCTTTTAGCTATATTTAGTTAATTGTTTCCCATTGGAGAATAATGGATATCAACAAATATAGTATTTCTATTTAAAAAAAAATATCTTGACGTCCTAACTCCTTTTATAGCTGACGAAAACATTTGTTGAAGAAAAATTGACGAATATCAGTATTTTACTGGAAAGCTATTTATAGATAAGTAAATAAATTAATGCAAGACCTTCCCAATACAAATAATTTAAAAACAATTACCCAAAATTAAATCGCAGCATGTGAAATGAACATCGTACAATATTATACATATTAGTGATGTAAGCTTGTAATAACTTTAAAGGTAGAGCTGCGTCTGGCAAGAATCTGTGTTTATAATACCCTGACTTTTTAGAGGGACGCATCACTGAATAGTTTGTAATATGTCGCTATATTAATTATATATTTATAAACTATTTATATTAACTACTCCACAAAGTTAACTCCCAATAATTTGGAAATTTGTTACAAATTGCAAGATCAGTTACGCCAAATAATTTTTAACCCGAAGTGACCAGATTTTTGGAAAATATAACGTCGCTTTAGATTTTGAGAGGGGTGTTCAACACTACCGTCGGTTAAATATTGTCTAACCGCATCATACCTAGCACTCTAACTTTGAAATTATAAACGAACCTCTTTACTAGGTGCCACATCATTGTGGAGGAGTTAAAAAATATTATATATTTGTGCAAAGAAAATTAAAATAAATTTATTCTTTTTTAAGATTGATCGAAAGATGTATTCTTTGAGTTTAAAAACTAAAAAGGTACACTTTAAGTATTTAAAGTGATAAGTATAAACAAAAGTCGAAGGATTTAAAATAACCATTAAATGTTATCATTGCTAAAACCTTGCAAACAATTGACATTTTTTACAATCTTCTGCATTACACTTCTCCTTTGGGTAACTTTTTAACGAGACCATTATTTTTATTTTTGGTAGAAAAAAATCGCCGTGCTTCTGGAATCGCTATAGTTTTAACGAAAACTATTCTAGAAAAAATTTGAATCAAACATTTCTAGATACTGGATCAGTGTTTAATAAAAAGGGAAAAAACGTGAAGTTCTGGACGATGTTGCACATATCGATGTTCTTTATCGGTTCGTTATCGATCACACTACAGCTATGCCAAAAGTAGCTGTGTTAAGCAACATATCCGTTAGCTCAGTTTACAAGATGCTAAAAGTGAACAAATATTTCGCTTAAGAAATGAAGATCGTAGAAGAAGATTGCTACAGAAAGCTTCAGTTTTATAAAGAAATAAGAAGACCAAGTTGGCTGATATAATGAAATCTCTTCTGGTAGATCATACTTAAAATCTGCACGAGCTGAAATGGTGGGTGCGGTAATAATCGGCCATATTGCCATGTCATAAATTTCCTAGATAATGGTATAGGCCCAGTCGATGTGGAGGGAAACATTTATATTTCCAGAAAGATGGTGCTTATCTTCATTATGATTTCCTTGTACAACAATGGCTGCATGAAACATTTCATTGAATAGCCGCAAGGTCAGTGGATTTAATACCGCTTCATTTTTGCCATCGAGCCATTTATAAATTCAAGTTTACAATGTTACACCGAAGACGTTCTTAACAAGGTTCAACAAGAATTTTAACGTAAAATATGGACTGTTTGCACATTTCATACAATAACTTTGATTTTATTAATTCGTTTTCCCTATTTTATCAATTATTTATTATTCTAACATTTTACTTTTTCAGTGCACCTTTTAATTCTTAAATTATAAATAATGTGATAAAATAATTGCCAGCGTGCTAATATAACTTTGGTTTTACATTGGGTGCAAACAAAGCGATTTTAATTATCTTTGCACAGACAGTAAGGGGTAGTAGGGGGTTATATTTCAATTTTCAAAGTTGGAGAGATTTCATGTGACGGCTTGGGACAAAGTTTAATCACTAGCGATTTTGAACTTCCGTTTCTAAATATAAATCTCAAAGTCATGGTTATTTTAAGCCCAGGTGTGTCACATCTATTTATATCATTTTTGCTTAAATCGCATTTAGTAGCAAAAGATAGAGAAAAACTGCGAAAAAAGGCAATTTTGAAGCAAACAGTTTGGATAGTATACTCTTGAAGAAGCCTCTTTTTTTGTATAGTTATGGAATGTGAATTGAGAAATCTGACACAGATAGATACGCCCAAATGGTGGTGTCCCACGAAGAAGGTTGTAATTTCCTGAGAATAGACAAGAGACTTGGTGTGTCCCATAGAACGGCTTCGCGAATGATAAAGAGGGAGCGGTGATGATGTCACGAAACTAGGACAATGACGAAATCCCCTGTTCAAGATCGATGCAACCACTTTTCGATGTTTGAAAGATCCGCTCGAGGTCCAGCCCTAACTATTTATTCTCAAATAGCCAGATTGAATTTTAATTAAAAGATAATGAATAGTATATTAAAAAACAAGTTTCATAAGACATGTTTTTATTACACAAGTTCAGATTCTAATGAACAGGTGTGATGAAACGTCTTACGAAACGGGTTTTTTATACTATTTTATTTATTTGCCAAAAATTTAGGAAATAACGCACTTTTTTTGACATACAATTGATTTAGGGATTTTAGTGATAGTTGGTGACATTGACGTTTTGACATTTCAATATCAAAGTTTTGTCAATTTTCTATTCGATTTTGACGTTTAATAAGGTTAATTATTAATGTTACCAACTTTTAAAACAAAATATTCCGTGTTAAAGCTACTCAAATGGATTTCGAAATGAACTTATTTCGATACGCAAATAGGTAAACATATTTTCTTAAGGTTTTTGTAACTTTCAACTTGAATAAGACAATATTGTTCAGTTAGTGCATTAATTTCTTGGGACAATGTTTGTCATGTTTGTTATATTTTTATTGAACAGATATCGGATAGCTAAAATAGTCCATATTTACATTTTATTACAGTTATTATGTCGACTTTAATTTGAGGGTTTGAATTATTTTTGCCAATATTTACAACAAAAATTTAGAGATGCTAAAATTAGGTTTGCTTTTGTATATAAATGGAAAGAAGGTACACTGGGCCTATATATTTTATGTGGTTAGATTTTGTTGATGTAATTCTCTTAAAACTTAAAAGCGAGAGATGCTGAGGATGTTTTTAAACCAATTTATATAATATTGCGTAAGAAATAAAAATTATATTATATTATACAAATATTTTTATTTCGAGAAGGAAAATTAAAAGTCATTTCTGAAAGCAGTCTGATGACGTTTTGTGAAATAAATGCAAATTTGACTGTAAATACTTAATACTGAATACTAAATTAGTAACCATTCAAAATAGAAGTAAGCGTATGCAACGATTCAATATTATTGATTCATTTATGATATTTTGGTAATTTAAAAATATCCTTACGTAGAAGTGTATTGTTTTGTACGTGTCTAACGTTTTATTTGCTACGAAATATTCCCTTCTGTTTTAAAAATAACTGATGTTTGTTTAACTGGTACAGTAAACAGACTAGTATTAGTGTTATTACACAAAAAATAGCAGAACATATATTTGGAGATAAAATTTAATAAAATAAAAAAATAATATATTATTAATGAAAGCAATAAAGATTTGAAATCAATTTAGTTATGAAGAGATAAATAAGTAAACATGAATTTAAACGTTAATACAAATATGATAGTTTGTTTAATATCTTGCAATATAAAAGAAGAGATAATTATATAATAATGCAATTTTTCGCATAATAAATATTTTGGAACTTTGAATCCGCTCAACGATTTTTAAATTGCTAAGGTAGCATAATAATTTGTTTTTCTTTATTGGAAACTTCAATGAACGATTAGACGAGAAATGAACCATTTCTGGATTAATATTTTAATTTTACTTTATGGCAAAAGGTTTTAATAATTTTAAGGGACGAGAAGACATCATGAAGGTTTATTTGTTATTTACATGGTTGTTTTGGTTTTCCTTCAGTATAAAACGCAAATACAGTAATGAAACATTTTTAAAAAATGATGCTTACCACCATTATTTTAATTAACCTAGATTTCACATGCATTTAATTGAGTGAAAAACTTGACTAAAGTAAACGTCACTAATGAAAACTCGATTAGTAAACACAACATATCAAATGGAACATACATTACACTGCTGCTAACCTGTGGAAAAGTTCCTTCCATAACTTCTTCGTGAGTACTTGCCCTTAGGAGAAATGCTGTAATCGACTAATATTTAAAAAGAGCGATAAAATAGACATTTTTGAAATTTCTCGTCATATTAAATGTAGTCTCATGAATTTATTTATATAAAATCTTTGAAAGGGTTAGAGAATAATGAACTATTTGAAATTTAGCATATTTTTGAATTAATTTATACTCTTATTACTTAAATGTAATATTTATGTAGCCTGCAAACTTTGCTGCTTAATTAGAGAAGTAATAAGAGGTTTATTTACTAATTACACAGTATAATAGTGGAAAATGTGCAGAATTTCTAAATTTAAAATAAATAAACATTTGGGAAAGCTATGATTATCTTCTTTTCTGTAAAGCTTTTAATGAATGTCATAATGCATGCAGCAAATGTGGCTTTAATTACAAAACAGTTTAATAAATGCATTTACATGCATTAAATGTTAAATGTTATTTGAACATAATTTTTCAGCATTTTCTCTAATTTGAAAATGATGTTGTTAAATCTTTAAAACATATTATTTATGGTACATTTTCATAAAATGTTTTAATCTTACAACGTAAATAAAGTTTTAAAGTGAATAAAGAAAGATTGAAAACACAGTACGGAACAGAATAATGAAATTCTTTATTCTATTAAGTTTACGAGAATATACATTATACAAAGTATAAAATAAAACGTTTTATGATTAATAAAAAATTCTTTAAAAAAATTTATGGTTATAAATATTATTGTTTTAACACCTCTTGGTTTGTTAACATATGTAAGATAGCGCTGATAATTGCTTTTAGTTTGTTAATTTTAAATAACTCCAACATATCTAATTAATTATTCATTATATATGTAAAACAAACAAAATGTATAAATAGAAAATAGAGCAGATAATTAAAATTGTATATAAAATCTCACCGGTGCAGATTGTAGTATCTTGGGAATTGTCAGCGAAGAGGACGATCTGTTGCGTGCCACTACCGGAGCATAAGCTTTAGACGCCGATCGTCGCGACGTCGAAA
Organism: Phrixothrix hirtus; assembly: GCA_024586415.1. Taxonomy (NCBI): domain Eukaryota; kingdom Metazoa; phylum Arthropoda; class Insecta; order Coleoptera; family Phengodidae; genus Phrixothrix; species Phrixothrix hirtus. Next base: position 5,620 of record JAHWXV010254301.1, on the reverse strand, counting down.
GCCCGACTGATTCATAATGGTCCTGGCATGAAGTCCTTCTCGAAACCCCCGGCGCTTGCCCAATGTAACCCTCAGGTGTATGCATCCCCACTGCGATATTAAATGCCCATACTCAACATAATAATGTATCCAAGCACTAACCTAAATCAATAAAGAGTAATTAATAGTTTTTTAAAAATTAAATTTAACGTATTTATGACTTTAACTAATTGCAAACTATAAGAAATGCATTTTATTTAAAAAAAACACATGCGCCGTGACCCACTGATTTACAGAAGTTTCACCAGAATGATAAATGATATCTGTCCAAAGCACTATAAGGGTGTCTGGAGATTTGTGTAAACGATTTAATCCTAATGAGCGACTGCCTGCCGAGAGTTTCAGGTACAGATCCTAATGGTGTCGCTAATCAAAATGTAGCCGGCATCCTGCATACAATCGGGTACATTAAGCAAAAGGAACTCCGGACTGTACCGGAGTTAAGCTCCGTAAAGCATGTTGGGAGAATAACAGCAGAAATGCTAAATCTATTTCGAATATCAATTTAATGTATAAAATCTCATATGAAACGTGGTTCCGTTAAGTTAATTAGAGGTGTGCATTACGTGCGATACCAAGTTGATCCCACACGTTAGAAAATATGCAATTCAGCCGGAATATATACAAATATAGCGCGATTGTTGTAAGATGTCACGTCGCTTAACGTGAATAGAACGACTTGCTTGAAAGGCGCTACAGTCATAGCTGTACTTATGATAATACGAATCTAGGATTTGTAGAAACAATAACGGTTTAAATATCAACATTTATAAAACCAATCACGATTGTGTTAGATAGCTTCATCTAGTAATTGTTTCAGTCGATCCACAGACGACCCATAAATATAGGATAAAAATTGACAATCATTGCCTACAACTGGAAGTTCTAATGGAATTGTTTTAGCTTCAAACAATCAATTTACAATTTGAAATCATTCCATTAAATTTTATAATAGCTATAAATAGTTGGTGTAATTAGAATTAGGACGCAATTATTGAATTTATTTTTAACTATTTGCAATGGGTAGACGCAACAAACTAGTTAGCAATTTTTAGTATTTCATTAATTGAATAACTAAAATTTATTATTTGTATTTAATTTATGTACTAATATTCAATTTTATTTCTTTTACTAGCATGTTTCCTGCTATTATTGTTCACTAACAGAGGTCATGAGGGGCAAACTAAACAGCACAGTTTAAGGAACGCTTCGAACAGCATAAGTCTAATTTTATAAGGAATCCACATGATTGTGCTCTTAGAAAGTATGTTTGCAATACTCAAGTTGATTGTAATTTCGATTTGGTTAATATTTTGTACAAGGAGTTTCCTTAAACCTTTGGATATTAGTTATAGCAATTGTTTGAATGATAAAACTTGTTCCTTATAGTGAATTTGTAAATGCATTACATTTAAAGTTTATTGATACATTAGTTAATGTTTATGCTATTTAAATTTTTTTATAACTGCCAAACTTTATTGTATTTTTTATACCTTTATCAAGTTTGTAAGTGCAATATTATGTATTATTTATATTGGACATTAAAGTTGCTGTAGGCTCTGATACCCTGAAACGGCAGCCCTTAGCCTTTACATATTTCCTGTTTCCTTTTATTTATTATAGAAAAAAAATCAGTTATTAATCATAGTGGTATATAACATTCATTCTGTAACGATTGAAGACGGTTAGAAGCTAAAGCAATGAATATCCTAATCGAGTCTTACCCAACTTCTCACTATATACGAGTGCTAAACAGATATAGATTTGGTTGTGGCATTATACAACCATAAACGCCTAGAGCCAGGATTCGAACCCACGTCTTATGCAACTGAAGATGAATACTTAACAAAGCGAATTATCAACTATACAATAAAATTGCGTTCAAAAAGTTGTTCGGCACACAATTCATAAAATCAAATAGTTAATACAGTAAGAGCTGTCATCAAAACAAAGCTAAATTTGCAAGAAAACACAATTTAGTAACTTCTTTATTAATTTACGAATGCATTAAATATCAGATTTACTGCTAAAAAGCTTTACTATAATAACGTAAACGGATCTCTTTCAATCTTGATGTTTTATATAGGGCATCAATTGTGATTCAAACGTTAACTAAATAGATACAGGATGTTGCCGAAATAATGTCAGAAAATTTAGTCACATCTCTGAAACGTGTAGACGTAAAACAATAATAGTTTGTGAAACAATCCTTTAGACGAAAATAAAACGATTCCTATTTTACAATGGAATGAGGTTGAGTTGAGTTCTCGTTACCTTACATGAAGGGTCGATCTTTTAACCTCCGCTTAAATTTATCCTGCCGTATGTTATATGATGACCATTGGTAATACAATGATATACAAAGTAATTAAAAAGCAGACACATTTAAAGCGAGATGAAAAACCGACCCCTGTTATTAAAACAGACCCTGCTGGACTGCGATTTTCAATTTTTGCACATTTTTATTAGGTGTGGTTGTTTAAACTTTTAAAGATTCTACTGTTTTGTCCGCGTTGTAATTTGTAATGTCTAATAATGCCAGCTCAAAGTTTTTATGTGGATCTCAGTTTATTATATATGCAATTGTGAATTTTGAATATGCGTTTTATTTGCTACTATGTATAGGGATTCCCAAAGATAAGCGACACCCCGCAATCTGTGGGTACCTTATGATCTGCAGAACAAAATTTGCTTATGAAATATTTTTCAAAAACGTATAATTTTATTATTAAGTCCTCCTGGCATGCGCGTCATGCTGGATTGTAATATTGCTGCTCTTAATGTGTATCACTCATCGGTATATTATCTTGAATTAGGAACACATGTTTGTATTCCAGAAGATAATATTAAAAGAATTTTATCACACTTTACCTAACGTATTTTAGAACAGCAATTCTCAATCTCCGGTATACGAACATAACAGCTAAGCGAAAAATTTAAAAATCATTTTTACAAAGCAAAATAAATAAATAATTGATGTATTTTTCAGTTGTTCTCTTTGTTAGGGAATAATATTGTTACAGATAGGCGTAAAAAGAATCGGTTATTTTGTTTTATAATATTTCCATTGTACACGTTATAAATTTTAAAACAAAATTAATATTCTATCATATCTGACATTTAACATAAAATAAATTAAAATCTTGTTTTTAACAAATAATTTTGGTAACAGACAAGCAATATGTTTAAAAATTAAAGCTTAAGGTGTAACGACCGACTTAAAATTGTTTTGCTATTTGAAAGAAAGCAAACAAGGCCAAAGAGTTTTTATAATACTACAAACACGTCCTAAGAATATCAAATTACAGAGGTAATGTTTACTATCGTTTCATTCCTAATTACTTTTTGCTAGTAGATAGGACTGTATTCAGAGCAAATTATGAATTAAATTTTCAAAATTTAAAAATTGTTTTTGAAAAAAATTTAAAAGAAAATTGTGCTCACAGTTTGCACGGTTTATTTTTGGGGCACCCCGTATGTGTAAGTACTAATGGCGAATCACCTCAAGATTCATGTTCGCTAACTTACTTATTATCCCCAATTTAAATTGCTTTCGCTAATTCGATATCTAAGTAGTGTTTGACTTAAATTTTGCTAACCACATACAGCTACTTTTCTTAAAAATTGTTGTGACGAATATTGGTCAAGTGTTGAGTTTAAAGAATTCATTACAAATTATAAATAATCTAAAACACTATCTAAACGGCTGAGCAAAGATGGCAATGAGATTAAGGGTGGAATTCAAGAACCACACTAAAGCAACTGTAAATCTTAAAAGAAATCCTGACCTTCAAATTTGAAATTCTTAAATTACTGTGGTAGCTAAACTTTAGGGATTTATGAGAGAAACATGAGTGGGCCCTCAAGGGTAGCAATAGGTTCCCTCATCTTTCATTCAACAATCCTTAAAGATTGGCTAGCACAGTAATTTATAATTTCAAAGTTGACGGTTAGGGTTTCTCAAGCTTGAGGGTTGCTTTAGCGTGATTCTTAAATTCCACCCTATTTCTTTCGATACAGGGGTTACAGATATATTGGCTGCATTGAACTGTGGTTTGCATTAGGCACACACATGAATTTGTTAATGCGATTTATATCACAAAATTCAATCGAATTATGTCGCATTAAGCGTTAATTTGATCTAAAAAGCGTTCGCTTAATCGGATTAATAAAATCTAACTAATTTAGATTGTACTATTATGTTCATGTGAATCTGGTATACGTTGATGGAATGAGATTTACAGTTTAGAATACTGGAAAGGTATAACACACAAATAAAATTCTGTAAGAACGTTAATAAGAGGTGTACTCTTTAACTTGTCTGTTTTATGTTTAGATGCCGCAAGTTTTATTTCTTGCGTGACCTTATGACTTAATCATTTTAAAGGAGTTAAAGGAGATTAAAATGAATTCACTACTCTTTGCCTGTACATACGAAATTTTTGGTTATCTAATGTAAATCTATATTTTAAACTAACAAGTAAGTAGTAATAATTCCCGGTAGGAGGGTTTTATAAAATTAAAGTTTTGTTAGACATTTCTATAATGGATTACTTCCGATCAGTTGAATGTGCAATATTTATGTTTTTTAAAATGTGGTTATACCTTATTTAGCTAATAATTTTTAACACTGGCTGAGCCGTTACAATTTGTATTCTTGAAATCGCTATGGTAGGGAAACCAATGGAGGGAGGGGAAAGACATGCTATTCCGGTTCTGGGAATATTAGTCACAATGGATCGCTTTACGGGGAAACAACGTGTATTCTGTGTAAAACGTTTTTATAAAAATAACGATTCATCCGTGGTTGTTCGCCGCCTGTTCTGTGCGCATTATCAATTACAAGATTTAAATCAATGCCGTAGCGTCAATCTAATTAAACAGTGGATTAGACATTTTGAGGCAACCGGTTCCATATAATGGAGAAAAGAACGGGGCCACCATGACGTAAGAGGACAGCAGAGAACGTCGCGCAAGTTAATTTATTTGTACGAGAAGATGCGACTTTGTGAGTTCTGAAGCAGTCGTTCGCTTTGGTGCTACCCAGAACAACTTTACGTTGAATATTGAAATCAGACTTGAAATTGAATTCGCATAAAATTTAATTAGTTCAAGATTTGAAACTCACCGATTTGCTTTTAAGATAGGCATTTCTTGACACAATATTTGATCGTTCATCACTTTGACAATATTCTGTTTTAGGACATGCTAATAAACAAAATTGCAGGTTCTGGAACATAATCAACTCTCAATCGAAACACCAAATCCGCTCCATTCTCCAAAGGTAACGATTTGGGTGGCGATGTCCTCAAATGGAATTATCGACCCATACCCCTTTGAAGACGCACGCAGGAATTATGTTAGCCTCAATTCTGCAAAATACGTCAAGATATTAAGGGGATTTCTTCAGTCACGATTACAATAATTCCCACGGTACAAAGGACAGGATGGAGCAACCTGCCGTACGTCCAACATGCCTTTGCGTTATGCTACGGTCATTTTGAGACAAATGGACCGAAATACACGCTGTGCACGGCAGCTCAAAAATAGTTGCGGAGGTCGGGTCGGGGTGAGATTAATT
>JAHWXV010254256.1:0-15850 GCA_024586415.1 Phrixothrix hirtus | reverse complement strand
AGGATATTGTAAGATGCCATTATTGTGCGCTAACTCTAGGACAATGGAAAGACGATGATACTCCAATATCAGAACACATTAAATATTCATCAAACTGTCCTTATCCAAAAATGGTACTTAGGATTATTTAATTAAACGAACAGAGCTTTATAAAACATTGCACCTTATAGTTATTTGTCAATAAACAAATGCATCGAAGGACTACTCTCTTTATTTCTTTAGTAGATAATCACTTGACCTTGAGCTTAACGATAAAGGCTTTTGAAACAAATGTGAATAACCTTGACTGTAATAAAGAAATGTGTTAATGGAATTCTCTTTGTTTTACAGTAAATATTTGTTTGACCTTGAAGGGTAATCAAACGAACATAGAAATGTGTAAACGGAATTCTGTTTGTTTTACAGTAAATACTCGTTTGAACCTGAAGATTTCTTCAATATACGCACGACCTTGACCTAATTAAAGGTCAGCGATCCGGATGTGAACAGCCTTAAGCGATGACCCATATTTAGAAAGCCCTTGACCTGTGACCCAGTTTAAAAAAGTCCTTGGGCTACGACCCAGATTTAAATTAGTCCTTGACTTATGACCTTGGAATTCGATCTCGACCCAGTTGCTGTTCCAGAACCCCCCATCTCCCTCTACTAATGTATTATCATCAATAATTTAATTCAAGTCCACCTCTACTAACAAATCGTATAACTCTTACTGAGAAGATTTTACTGTTAATTGGTATAGATCTTCTTTGAGATGTATTAGCATTAAGTCTTTTAGTAGTCTCAACTGATCTAAGCTCACATAAATTTGGATAATTTATTGAAAAAACTCAATTCGTTTTAGTCTTCAGTGATTCATTTAAAATATGGCATGAGTCGAAACAGATAACCTCCTTACTAGCTAAAATTTTACATCCTCGAATACAATAACTCTACAAAATTATAAATTTAGTACAAACTCTATTCAAGCGAGCATTGACATACAAGAAACTCAATAATTTTTTAAATTTAAGCAATAAATAATTCTCTTTTATTAAAGGTCCTAGAAAAACTGAATTGAAGTAATCACATAAATCAACACGAACAGAAAACGGCTAAGGTAACGAATGGGAAGGATAGAGGTGAATAAACATATTTTAGTTTTGTTATATCGGTTTATAGAAAATGAATCACTCTGAAATTTGAAAACAAGTTTAGTGACGCGTCTTTAATTGAGATTCATTATAAAAGTATGCAAACTTTGATTTGAATAATTTAATTTAAATTAACTGTAATGTTTTTACTTGTAATCAATTACAGCCCCTTTAAGAAGGAATAATAGATCATAGGTAATAAACTGATCAGAAACAAACAGGATATGCAAATGTTTTTAAATTTAGTTTTAAAGTTGGCGACTTTTGAGAAAGTGTTCATTTTATATTTACGGTCTTTAATAGTAAATGAAATATTTCGAGAATATTTGTCAAAGGTATGTAATTAGTTGTGCAACTTTATATAATAAATTTTTCTCTAGGGAGTAGCTATTAATCCTGATAAATATCTTGGTATCGTTTATATCCGGTGTCCAAATTTTGCTTCGTTAATCGGAAAGTGAGAAAGTGCCCGTGTTAACTATCAAATAGCTAAATTATTGCAAAGCAATGCACTAGAATAGCTAATTTTCCAATTTGTTTGCTATCTATATTTATAATCAGGATAGTTTCATTTGCCAAAAGTGAAATTAGATCAGAGTTCAAAGTTCAAAAACCCAATGCTAGCTGTAAACATCTCAAACTTTAATAAAAGGATAGGAATCTCAAATTTAAGGCACAGAAACAAACAATAAAGGTTTATTTGTATCTTAATTGTAACTAAAAATATGATATCACTAAAAATAACACTTCCTGTGAATAAGAAGCTTTGCTCTGCTATAAAAATAAAAATATTTTAATATACAAAGCTGAACGGTATTTTCTTGTAAGCGTTTCACTTATAAAAACACGGGATTAGTTTAAACATAAAATTTATAACTAAAATTTAATAAAGTGCATTAGCAACTGGTTAGATTGAGAGGCCAGCAAGTTTTACAAAATACAGTACATTTAAGATTTATGGAAACCCAGTTTTATTAATATTAGTTAATGCTTGTAGTGTTAGCTAAAGTTCGCTGTCATGTAAAGCTTTCCCCAAAGTCCTCGCGTTTAATTGCTTAGAACTGCTGTAATGCGTTCGTTTATTTTTCTCAAAGGGCTTTCGCTAGTTTCTTTCATCGCAGACGTCACAGAAAATTGTATCTTCTCCTACTTTGTCCTTGTTTACATTTTAAAAATTTGTGTCCAAAATAGACTGTTGTTAGGTATGATTTGTTGAACAATATTAATACAATTAATTTCCATTGTCATAAATTAATACCTTTCAAATCTTATTTTGCAATTCATTTAGATATGGGATTCTAAATTCTGTATCAGCACAGTGAACGAATTCAATTTTTATTGGTAAATTAGTAATTGCTAATACCTTTATAATTAACGTCCACTAATGGTTCTGTAAAAATTGCATTATCAATTCCATCGACACCCTATAATTGTATATTTAAACACTTTATTATTTACAAAAGTTATATTTTTTCCAGATAATTCAAACGAAGATGTTCTTGATGAACAACTGTGGTTTCAACACGATGGCGCTCTTTCGCACTTTAGGGAAGCATTTTAGGGTATTTGGATTATATCTTCAAAAACCGATGGTACGGTCGAGGCCAAGGTATATCGACAGGGACCCAACACAATTGAAGAACTTAAAAATCGAATCAGGATTAAAATTAGGAACATTCCACAAGGATACGCCACTAACACAATTGGCAGTGTTTGTGTTCAATGTGGTGGTCATTTTGTACACTTTTAACTTTTATGAATTTCTTATTAATTATGATAATGTATTTATTCGATAAAATATTTGAATTAATCATGAAAAATTTTGTTTTTTACTCTATTATCGTCGATAAAAAAGACAATAATAATAGCGTGAAATAAAGTTGTTTTTAAGCTTTCAAGGGAACCCTAACGAAGTGAATATTGCCACTTTAAAAAATGGGGTGTCTAGAGGGTGGGGGTTCACAGTCTTAAATGGTAACCCTCCCATTGCGACATATCATTGAAAAGGGATTGAAAGATTCTTTTCATTGATATCTAACAAAGGTAGATTAGGATAACACAGTAAAACATTATTCAACAATAAACTGATCGGATAATGTACTCGTAATTTACGTGATAAATTGATCTAGTAAGTAAATGATAAAATACCTTTTAAGCAATGTAATTAATTTATTTACGTTACATTTATATCGTACCAAATTAAATTAAGTGTTAAACTTGTCCACCATTTTGTTCTAAACAAGCCGTTGAAGTGCTCGCCTCACATTTGCAAGCATGTCCCTTGGAAATGAACCGCACTCCCTGATTATCCAATCACGAAGATCTTTTATTGAAGCAGGCTTTCTTTCGTGCACCACTGACTTTAAACTACCCCAAAGAAAAAAATCAAGGGGTGTAAGATCCGGAGATCGTGGGACCTTCTCCAATCCACTGTTCCGGAAATACGTCATTTAAAAATTGACAAAAAGCAGCGGCATAATGAGGGGGCGCCCCGTCTTGTTGGAAATGAATTAAATTTTCATTAAAATTCAGGTTACCGTCAAGATTGCATTAAGTCCCTACTTCATCTGTAATAAGAGGTCCGATATTATTTTGTAGCATGTTCAGGTAGATATCTCCAGTTGGATTTTCTTCGAGAAACGGATGGTCCACGATTGTGTCTCCGAAAATACCTGCCCAAACGTTAATTTTTTGGGGTCGTTGGGTATTTCCATCACGAAAACGACGCGAAGTTACGTCCAACTAATAGCGGTAGTTGTGTTTATTCACTGTCCCACTTAAAAAAACGTATATTTATCACTAAAACGTATGTTCTTCACCAACTCTGAATTATTGTTAATTTTCTTCGCCATCTCTTCATAAAATTGAAGTCTTCGGCCGTAGTCGCCTTCGGCTAGTTCTTGCAGAGAAATTTATTTAACTTAGCTAACGAGTACACCATGTTGTGCAAAATACTTTTAGATACTATGCTTTGATGATGTTAAATCCTAAAAATGTTGTTTCCTGTTAAGAAATATTTAAAATTCAATTACAGCCCGTCAAATGGGAAATTCCGTAATTGCTTTCTATTTTACTTAATGAAATAATAACGAGAAAGAAATTTCAAACATTTTCCTGGCATTAAAGATAGCAATAACTTGGAACAACAAATGAAATTCTTGTCATCTACCTACTAGATTAATTTATCACGTAAATTACAAGTACATTATCCAGTCAGTATATTGTTGAATAACTTTTTACTGCGTTACTCTAATCAATCTTAGCACATCAATGAAAAGGATTTTCAAGGCCTTTCCAATGATGTATCGCAAGGGAGAAAATGTCATTTTATATTTCAAAATGGCGGGCCTGGTAGGCGAGGAATTTCTCTATGTTTGTGGGGTCTCGTTGGTTACCGCTGCATACTATCGAAAAAGTTTTGGCCATTTTTTGATATCTCTAAGTTTAACAAAGTACGGCCCATTCAAACTTTGGTGGCAGGTGGCACACCTTAGACGATGCAGCCTTAATAACTTCCAAACAGGATAAGGTATGGATATGTGAATATGCAGCCTGCGGCAATTTTTCCAGTAGCAAGGAATCCATCTTTAACTTGAGTTTTAATTTTTTACTTTTCTAGGTTCACTCCCAGCAATGTCAACTGCAAAATATTAAATACCAACACACCTCATGGTAGATCAAATAAATTCATGTAAAAGATGAATAATCCTTTTTAAGGTTTTTACCGAATGAAGTGTTTATCGCTAGAAAATGTAATGTCATAATGGAGATTCCCTTAAGATCACCTAGGCAGAGATAAAAAGTAAAAATAGAAAATAAGCGTTGACATTCGAAAACTTTTGTAAAACGTTTAAATCTTCTCACGTTTTTTTGAGAATCTATTAATATTTTTGGAGTATTAACTGTATCTCCAAAAACATTAACGCGGCTGAGCCTTATGACGAGAACTCTAAGAACGTCTATTCAAAGAGTGCTGAAAACATATGTTTCATCTGTATAAGATACAACTACGTTTTGTATTCTAGTTTTCTGTCCATCTTTGCCTAGGTGCATTATGAGATTCAATTTTCAAGTTACAAACACTTCGTGCATTTTTCTTACCCGAATAGATAATATTTTTACCATTTCTTATTTGATGTGCCACATGACGTATAACGGTGGTGCCGATTAGCTAACTAAATTTTTAAAAATTTAAAACTCGAGTGAAAGTAGTCCCCTTACTACTATAAAATACAGTAAAAACCACATAACCATATCTTAATCCGATTTCAAGTTATTAGTGATGAATACGAGTGGGCCACTAGTGCGGTTACGGACGACCATGACTTTGTTATTAGAGATAACCATTTTAGATTTGACCCAGTGTTAAGTATTAGTAATGGGTATATTGTAGAAATATTTTCGCGCCAAAAAGTTGCACAGGTGGTGAAATAAAAATCTATTTTTAAATAAAGCACCCCGTATATTGTGCCAATTTTAAATATGCCCTATGAGGAACTTCATTTTAATATAGGGTTATGTGGATTTAAATCCACACAAGAAAACTCGTTATATTTGAAGGGCTGTGGCTTACTTGTAAAACCAGTTGAAGAAGAAATATTTTAGGAAAAATTTTATTCTTTATACTTCTTGTACAATTTTGGTTAAAATTTTCCCCGTTATACAGAGCATGTGCCTTCCGGAAAAGTAGCTTTTTCGCGTTCTTTTTAAATAGCACCTCTAATTTTTTTATTTCGTGCTATTCTACTGAAGATTAGAATATAGAAGATTCTATATTTTTTTATTAAATATATTGCATACTTGAAGACAGTGGTATTCAAAATATTTTAAATTCTTTATAAAAATATGCGAAATTTCCTAAAAAATTTGCACAAATCGAGATGGTCATGACAATCCAAATAAAATGTTATGATTAACCGAGACATTTTGACTAAATCTTTCATTTTTATTCAGTTTTTCTTATCTAAATGAAAACATTGATTTATGTTACGAAAAACCACAACTAAATGATTTTGGCAGTCAAAGACACTACGAAATTATGTTATCTTTGAAAAACAAAAGATCAAAGATAAACAAAAATTCGCTTTACTGTTGATTCTAAACTTTTCAAGTGATGAACATGAAATCGTTTTGATTTGTGCATTACCGCCTTCCCAAATAAATTTTTCTACAAAAGAAATAGCAGACGCGGTTTATATTCGAGGAGAGTATCTCAGAAATTGTTTTCTGGCTAGTCACGTGTATGCAGAAAGACATCCCAACAGACGTCAACCAAGAGTATTTAAAAAACTTGTTGAAGGTTTAAAAAACGAGTAGCGTAAATTGCCTATCCAAACTGAATCCAAGATCACTTGTAACTACGTTAACGGAAAATGCTACTGTAAGCGGACGGAAAATTAGTAACAAGTTAGATGTAAGAAGAACAACTACCTGGAGAATAATAAAACAAGTATAAATTTCACCATTGCCGAATTCAACTTCATTAAGCATTTAGTGATACGGGTTTTAATAATAGAATAATACTTTGCCTTTGGCTTCTTAACATAATTATGGAAGATGTGCAATTTCTAATATGTTCGAAGTCACTTTCTATAATAATGGCAGTGTTAACAGATATAATTTCATTATTATTTATATGAAAACCCACATTTGGTTGTAGACCACCAGAATAGATACTCTCTCAATTTTTGGTTAGGTATATTAGATCTTTCTATGGTAGGCTCGTTCTTTGCGAAGGAACTTTTTAACAGAGAGAAGCTTTAGAATTTTTTTACAATGTTCCTTTGACAGACTTCTTAATAACGTCCCTATAATCATACGCGATGGTATATGGTTCCAGTTAAATGGGATATTAGCATGTTTTGATAAGGTAAGGGAATAACAAAGTCAAAACTTCCCCAATATGGTCGTGGAGCAACAAGTAGATGGCCTACGAGATCACCAGTCCTAACTCCCCCCGATTTTTATGGAGTTACGTAAAGAATAAAGTGTATACTGAACTAAGGACTGTATTTGACTGTATCAGAGGATGAAAGATGCATTTTTGTCAATTACGCCAGCGACGCTGCTACATGTCAGAGAAGTAACAGCGTAAATAGCACGTAAATATATTGAGCAACAAGGGCGCTATTGCGAACATTTGCTTTAAAAATATGACTTTAAGTTCCTTAGGGCCAATTTCATAATAAACTTAAAAGTTGCTTTATTTAAAGTGAACTTTAACTTATATAATTATAATTGTATAGACAATCGTAGTTATAGCAGTAAAATTAACCTTAAAATTAAAAGTAACTTTAAATTTTTTATGAAATTGGCCTTTAGTTTTAAAATTAATGTTTACTATTTATTACCATTTTTGAATTGATTTAAAATAATTTAACTTGCAATGTTAATTAGCTTGTATGTTACTTCTTTGTTATGCAATAACTTTTGTCTTACTATATTTTTTATTTACGTAATAAAAACTGAATGAAAATAAAACATCTAGTCAAAATGTTTCAATTAATTATAATAATCAATTTGGAGTGTCATGGTCATTTCGATTTGTGCTAATTTTTTAGGAAATTCTGCATATTTTTATAAGTAATTTGAAATATCTTGAAAACCACTCATTTTAGGTATGCAATATACAGAACAAAAATGTAAAGAATCTTTCGTAGATTAGCACGAAATAAAAAAAAGTTAGGGGCGTCATTTAAACAAAATGAGAAAATGTCAGTTTTCCAGAAGGCCCACGTTCTTTATAATAGTGAAAACTTTGACAAAAATTTCATAATAAATGTAAAGTACACATGACTTGCTAAAATTTTTCTTGAATATTTCTTCTTCAACTGCTTGTAACAAGCAAGTCAAGTCCAGTCCTCCAAATATAACACTTTTTTGTTCTAGGTGCTAGTCTAATTTCAAAATATGTAGGTTTAAACTCACATAACCCTATACTAAAGTGAAGTTCTTCACAGGGCATGTCTGAAATTACCATAATATACAGGGTGTTCTATTTAAAAAATATAATTTTATTTCATCACTTGATACACCCCTGATACAAAAGGTTAAAAAATTAATTCTTCTTATATAAAAATAAATAAATCCAATCACTCTTATATACGCATCTTTCTGGAAGGAAAATATTTTTAAAACATTACAACGTAGGAGGATAAGAATGAAATTAAATCTCGAGTCGTAATGATGAATATTCCAGCCAGATCGTGATGTTGGAGAGGAATCGGGGCCAATATAACCTAGGCCAACTGAGTCCAAAGAGAAGGAAGATTGGGCACCAGTCGTTGGTAAAATCAAAGAAGCAACACAATCATAAACCACAAGGTGTGTGATGTTTGTACTCGACGCTAAATGTTAGCATGTCCCAGGGTTGCTCCAGCAGTAAGAAGTTCTACTTGACTCAAAACGGGAGGTACAAAAGGAGGTAGAAATTAATTAAGCACTATACCAGCAAATAACATTTATTCCACCAGAGTGTGACGAAATCAATAACTAAATTGCATAACAATTATTTAAACAGAACTAAGTATAACAAAAGTACTTTTATGTTCCCGTAGAAATGTGCATATCAACGAAATCGTTACTGAAGGTGCCTTTTTGTCGGATTAAGGCTAGCATAAAATTTAAGGAGTAATATCGTTAGATATGTGGTCCAACACTTAAAGATTCTTAAGTGAAATATTCTCAAATAAAAAGTTAATGATTGTTTTCTTTTACTGGATTAAAGCTAATGCAAAATAGTTCCTTGAATGCAGTTCGCGTATATCAAGTGGTTACATTTGAGTCAAAATAGTAACTTCGTCTTTCATATGCGTAAACTAATATAACAAAGCGTTAATTTAGAGCTAATAAATCACATTATTGTATTATACAACATTATCCCGCTAAAGCTACTAAAAAAATCTCTATAATAGACTTAAGGCGCATTAGAAAGAGTTATTATAGAAAAACTGGTAGTATACAGGTCCATCAAATATCTGAACATTGAACTATTAATGAAAAAGTGTATTGCTAGATAATGAAAGATTTCATCTTAAGATTTCTTGGTACATTCTTTACCGTAATATTAAAAGTAAAGAAAAGTAATTATAGTGACCATCAGACGACGTTACTTTATCTGCAGTTACACATTCCTAAACATTTCAAATTTAATAACTACTAATCAATTTAAACAAATTTCTATAGATATGAAGATATTCGTAAACTTTGGAGACGTACGTCTGGAATTATATGTTACTCGAAAACTAACATGCTGCATAAATTGAAAGGTAGTAATTCATGGCGTAAGGGTACCAAAAATTGTATCAGCGGTTGCCGATTAGGAATTCATGCAAGTCGAAATACGAATTTACTTATGAAGCCTAAATGTTTAGATTTCTGCATCGTTCAGAGATTTGCAAAGAACAAATTAACAAGTATAATTGGAAAGTTGCACTATATGCACCAATTTTATCAACGTAACAAATAAAAAGAAGTACGACTTTATTCCAAAGTTATTTTAATTTAATCCTGGTCCAATTAAAGACGATGTCTGGGAAAACTTAGCATCTCCTTAGAATAAGCTCCCAGCGGCAATCTGATGAAGTTTAAAATACAATTATTGATTAAGCTAATGAGAAAATCGTCATTAGAGTAAGACGGAAGCACAAAGAAAAACAATCACTGTCCATAGATAACTGTAACTTTTAACAGAAGCTTGAGAACAAAAATACTCATATGCGGTACCAGACCGATAGCAAAACAGTGAGTAAAGCTTTATAAATCGTGAAATTCCATTGAAGGTTTTAGTTTGAATTTATAAACATTAGATCGGGACACTTCTTAACAACGGGATTTGAAAATAAAGATTCTGATAAATTCCATTACTTAACAAATAATATTACGTTTGTCTTAACATTAATATGTAGCAAAAAGGATTGTTACAAAGTCCGCAAGCGAACTATGCACGAACATCCTGCAGATATAAATATAAATTTCTATTTTTGTTTCTTATGGATTTGTAAAGCGCAGATACGAGGTTCGTAAAATTAATATTTAATTGTAATTTAACCAAGTATTTTGTCAAATTTAACCGTGACAATATGCCCACTAATAACATCTAACACTGTGCCAAATCTAAAACGGGTATCTGTAATAATAAAGTTACAGTCGCCTGTCCCCGCGCTAATGGCCGACCCTACAGGGTATTTTAGATAATATGACATTCCTTTTAAGGGCTATAAGTAGAACCTACAGACGTAAAATTTACAAAAATACGAATTCAAATAGTCCTTCTTTTCTAATTATGTACAACGAGCCGCCTATGGTTGCATTCAAACTAAAACTGTTAAATCATTCATAAAATTATAACTGACCTACTTAGCAGTATCGATTAACAATAACATACACTTTTACACCTGTAGCAGGCACATTGCGATTTGTTTACTACAACAAGTAACGGGATAAGTGGATTGCCCTTTCTCACAATTGAAAGAATTTAGAAATAATGTATACAATTTTTTTAACAATTTTGAGGAAGTTATTTATGAATAACTGATAATAATAATAGAGTTTAGTTATGCATCGTTCTAAAAAATTTATTTAAATCTAAAGACAGCTTAAGCAATTATTTATTGACATTTTTTAATTTTACACCTAAAAATAAATTTTCATTTCTGAAATTGCGTGACATCATTCTATGCTTAAAATAAAAATATTTTAAACACTTTGATACCTTTTGGATTTTTCTAGTTGATTTTCTAACAATAATTTGCCCTATTCGACTTAGAATAATCAAACATTGTTTTATACTCAATTTTAATAAAAAAAGTGATACTAGAGGAATATTGTAATAGTTGATATCTTTAAAACAATCTTATTGATCAGATTTAATGTAATTAATTACCTTACGTTTTAAAACTTTCAAAAAACAGGTTTCCCTAACATTTTCCTCTGATACATAATTAATTACCTAAATGACCAATTAGATTGTCTTAACAATTTCAGCCACATTATTACAAATTCCTTTAGCAACATTTTTGTGAAATTGCCTTCGAAACTACAAATAATTAAAAATGTTAAAGGTATGTCAATTCGCTTACAGATTTACTTCTTTTATCTAATTTTTCATTTTACAGTTTTTAAATCCATATTAACTGAGTCATACATCTGTAAGTACTTCATTATTATGGATATATGCACAATTTTATTAATATAAATCCACCAATGTGTTAAACACGGTGTAGATGGGCACAATTTGCGATTTTGATTTTATTATTAAAATACTGGTTAGACATCAAAACACATCTAGTAACTGACGTAAATTTACATAATTTGGCTTATCAAAATATGGATCACTAACATTTACCAAGGTGTATCATTTTACAGTCTTGTTTTATGCGTCTGCTTCGAAAATTAAAATAAACACGTACAATTCGACTCTACTACGGAAATGTTTATTCAATAAGAAACGCTTAGTTTATTGTGTTTGTATATTTGAAAGTATGTGCATAGTCGATTCGTCATTAGTAAAAAAAAGAAATTTTTATTATTTGTATTGCTTTTAATTTTGCGCTTATTGGGGTGTCTATAGGGACTATGAAAGGTTTGATAACCAAATGTGTTTGCCTTGTTTTTTTTTATAAAAAGGACGTATACTTATTTCATAAAGCTACAGTTTACCGGTTTCAAGATATGTGTTATTCTAGGAGTGCCTACAACTTATTGTTTATGATGAGGTTTATGTAAAGTTAACACAGAAGGCTTTGGTTGTTTGTAAATAAAATCGCGGAAGTGACAGTTATCCCCATAATAACGTGAAAACCGTATAGAATAACCTGTTCATGATAGGGAGCTTAGTCTGCATAAAATGGCATTAGGCAGCTCTGGGGTAATGCTGGGATTATGGTTGCGCTTGTAGCACGTAGGCTAAATACGTCAACAGTGACGGGTATGGTTTCGATTCCGTAAGTAGGGAATGCTGCATCGACATAGCGTAAAATATAGGCTAGCAACCAGCCTATCCTTAGAAATAGAAATAGAACGCAAGAAAAGCCTCGGACAATCAAAACCATGGTGGGCGGCTGAGACTGAACAAGAGTGGCCCATCTTGGAATAAACACGAGAACATGGAATGGAAAGTGGGAACATGGAACGTAAGAGGGATGCATAGAAAGCAACACGAGATTTTGAGTGAAACGAAAGAGACAAGGCTAGATGTCCTCTGTGTGTGAGTGAAACCAAGTGAAAAGGGAAAGAGTGATATAGATGGATGAAAGGAGCCTAAGTTTCTGGCTTGCAATAGAGAGTTTGACGCATGGTTCAAAGCGAGTAGTACTCATTTTGAGTGAATTCGCTAAATTGCATTTAAGGGACTTTGAATTGCTATCACCACGTCTAATTTGGGTTCAATTGAAGATAGGCATCAGGAAAGTAATGATTGTAGAGTGTTATTCTCTGGTGCATGGTATTAACCAGGATGAATGTGAAAGCTTTTGGACAGAGTTAGAAGGGGTACTTAATGCACGTTACGGAAACGATAGAGTAATTTTACTGTGTGACATGAGTGGATGGGTGGGAGTAGGAAGAGAAAACATAGGTTGTGTAATTGGCCCTTACGGCCTAGAACGAATGAGAATGGGGAGGCGTTAGTTGGGCTATAAGGTAAATGTTTGTATCAAATAGGTGGTTTAAGTAAACCCATATCCACTTGTATACGTGGAAAAGAGGAGCGTCTAGAATAACCATTGATTTAATCGTTTATGCTGAGAGGCTACGTGAATTAGTAAAGGACACACGAGTGATGAAAGTTTCTTAATCTGGGACGGGTCATT
Organism: Phrixothrix hirtus; assembly: GCA_024586415.1. NCBI lineage: Eukaryota > Metazoa > Arthropoda > Insecta > Coleoptera > Phengodidae > Phrixothrix > Phrixothrix hirtus. The sequence goes on along the minus strand of JAHWXV010254256.1, from coordinate 2,910 downwards.
TTCTGGTAATATCAAGAATTGATTTTGGTAAAAAGTGACTATGTAAGAAGAAGGCAGTTGTAAGAAAGGCTAAAGTAAAAGTGGAAAGATTGCAGGAGGAAAATCTGAGAGAGGAATACGTGCAAAATCTAGAGAAGAGAATGTTGTCAGAAGAATCTGAATGTAAGTATGAAATTGAAAAGGGTGGCATTGAATGTGCATGGAAGAGGTTGAAAGACATCACGATGGAGCGTGCAACTACAGTATATGGAGTGAGTACGATTGCAAAGTCAAAATAGAGTGCATAATGGAATGATTCCATTAAATATGCAGTAAGAGAGAAGAAAGAAATATATAAAAGAATCATTGGAACGACAGATGAGAAGAACAGAATGGATCTACTGAAAACATATCGGATTAAAAGGAAGCGTGCAAAGAAAGCTGCGCAGAACAGTAAAGAGTTTCTGAGGGCGAATGAGTAAGTAAGAATTTAGAATGATTTTGATGGTAATAAAAGATTATTTTAGAAGTGTGTAAGGAATGCAATAATGGTTTAAGGAACCGAGTAAATGGAGTACGAAATAGCGCTGGAAAGGATATTTTAAAGGGCTGTATGACAATAGGAATACTGGGATAAGTGTGAATGTGGGAAATGGTGAAATAAATAAAACACAAGGGAATGATAAGGGTATAGGTGTGGAATAAGTACGAAGTGCAATAAAAAGGCTTAGAAATGGAACTGCTGCTAGCGTAGATGAACTTACAGACGAAATGTTAAAGTATAGCAGTATCAGACTACGTAAATGGCTGTGCAAATTATTGCTTTTGTTCAATTAGCAAAAGTGCCAAAGGATTCGAAAAGTGCTATGATCGCGCATCTGTATAAAGGCAAGGTGGCAGATATGAATGTAAGAATTATAGGGCTATAAGTATACTAAGCGTAGCTGAGAAAGTGTTTGGTAAAATTATAATTGACATAGTTCGTATAAATACTGAAAGGAGGATATGGGATGTACAGTGTGGATTCATGCCTGGGCGAGGGTACGTGTATGAAATGTATAGTTTGTAAATGGCCGAGAAGTTTTTGCATGTTAATGAGGAAATTGTACGTTTGTGGATTTAGAGAAAGCACATGAAGGTGTGAATGGATGCAGGTTATGGGCAACTTTGACAGAGCATGGTGTAAAGGGAGAACTGCTGAATGCAATAAAAGCGATGCATGATGTAAGCTGAGTGTGCGTGAGAGTGAACGTTATGATCAGTGAGTACTTCAACATTGAGCAAGGTGTGCGACAAGGATGTGTGATATCTTCTCGGTTGTTTAATATAGTTATGAAAAATGCGTGAGAAGTGCATGTGAGAAGTTGACTGGTATAAAAATAGACAGCGAAGATATAGAAGTGTTGATGTATGCAGATAATGCAGTACTAGTAGCTAAAAGTATGAGCCAAATGCAATGAATGTTGAATTAATTTGTAGAAGTGAGTGAAAAAATGGACCTGAAAATCAATAGCAGCAAAGCAAAGGTAATGGTTTTCAATAGGAAAGGTGAAAAAGAAATATGTCTGTTGATGTTGACAGAAAGGAAAGGAGAAAAATAGAGATGGGTGATAGTAGAGATGGTGGGATTGGTGGGTGATAGAGGGATGGTGTTGGTACTGTATAGTGCTGGGAGTTGTGGTGACAGCGATATGGGTGAGAGGAAGGTTGGTGCATGGGTGTATACAGTGGTTAAGAAGACGCAGGCGCGGTATTGGGTTTTGCCTACTCCGCTAATGGAATGGCATGATTGGTAGTAGTAGTCAAAAAATCCCTCCCCATAATTTGCTTTCCAATAAAGAAATGTAAGAAATGGTTTGCATTTATGCAAAAGAACGAACATTGTGTTTATCGCAGGTATTTAGAGACATCCAAATAGAGTAAAACTGAATCACTAATCATTTAAAAATCTTTACTGTCAATTAGACGAAACTGGGTCGTTTCGTCCTAAAAAACAAAATGGAGGCTGTCCAAACAATATCACCCCAGAACATGGGAAAGAAATTTCGGTTCACGTATCAAAAAATCCTGAAACAGATCCAAAACGAATGAATGCAACCCATAGGCATAAGTAAATCCTCCGTTCATAAAATATTTTATATCGGTAAACTGTACCCACGCCGCTTTGCTTCAGCAAAAAATCTAAATCTACTCCCTCCCAATCTTCTAGCTAGTGCACAATTTTGTCATTTATTCTTGGATAATAAAAATATTAAATTCCTTAATTAAAGTGCTGTTTACGGATGAAGCAATATTAACTAGCAATGACGTTTTAATTTTGGAAATAAACATGTGAGACAATGAAAACCTATATATAATAAAGGAGCACAGCTTCCAGCATGAACTTGGAATTAATATTTGGTGTGGCATTATTGGAAATTATGTATTAGGTCTTGTAGGATTGCCACGTAATCTTAATGAATATACATACTTGAATTTTTTAGAACATTAATTTATTGATCTTCCGGTTGATTTACCGTTAAACATGAAACGAAATATGTATTTCATGCAAGATGGTGCACTTGCCCACTTTTGCATACAGGTATGAAATTATATCAGCGATTAGTTTCCTCAACAGTGGATCGGCCAGTAGTAGTGATACAAAGCCGGTCCTCTACCGCAAGTGGGCAGGGCTACTGGGTTTCAGGTGCAGGCTCAGCCACGTGTAGGAGCTTAAGTCACGTGACAAGATGGCTGACAGCGATTCTAGACCGAAAATGGATTCCAAGATGGCCGCCGAGTTGTCTGAGGGGTGTAGCTCTAGGTGTTGAAGTGGGATGAAGTCCTAGATGCAGAAATGGGGCCCCGGACTCTGCCCCAGCGGTAAACATGGGCACCAAGATGGCCGCCAGCTCAGCCACGTGTAGGAGCTTAAGTCACATGACAAAATGG
>JAHWXV010254250.1:0-16938 GCA_024586415.1 Phrixothrix hirtus | reverse complement strand
ATAAAAATGTCTATTAAAAATATCTAACGCCTTGAATTTGACATTATATACATATTGGAGATTTTCTGCTGTCAGACTGTGGGCGCCGGTAGCTTAGTTGATTAAAGCGTGTGTCATGTAAGCACAAGATCCTGAGTTCGAGCCCCTGCCGATGCAAAAAATTTTTAATATGTTAAAAAAATATACTTGTCTTAAAATTTACATTATATATATATATATATATATATATATATACAGATGTGCTGCAAAAGGATTACGTTAAAACAACTAATGTTTTTTTCTTATTTGACATCCGTTTGTTTACTTCAATGTAGCCTTTTTCATTGCTTTCAGAGTAGTTTATTTCCATGTTCGATTCCGAGTGCAATTATTTTGACAATTTTTGTATTAAAGCTCTTGCAACTCCTTTCGCTTTCTCCGACGCGGCCGCCCTTTTTTGTTATGATTTATAACGTATTATTTCACAACTACTAGACAATGACGACAATTTTTGTTTTTATAAATGTCTTTCTGAACTTCGTTTGGATATGCTAACAATTTACTGTACCTTACCGTTAGAGGTGAATGATGCTCTAATATTCACAAAAAGGCACCTATCGATAGCAGCGAGTAATTGAGATATTTATACTAGAAATACGTTATCGTGTAATGACAGGTATTGATCCTTCGCCTTTGTTGCCATATGGTACTTAAACTCGCTTTAACACTTTTACAATCCACTTATTCGTATTTTTATACACTTGGCGTTCATTTAATTAATTTACACTGCAACCAATCCACCGCCGCCATACACAAGAGAGTTCAGTTGCAGAACCTTAACGTCTATGGTAGTCAGCAAAGAATCACTCACCTAGTGAGTACTCTTTGCAAACCTTCTCTGTGGAACATTACTGTATAGTATGACATCCGATTTATATTAAAAACATTTAGAAAGTGCAATACACTAATAGGGCGCTTATAAATAAATTAATGTTATGTTGATCCATTTTAATATTACTGGTGTTATCTAAGCGACTATTATCTGCATTTGAATCTTTTATTCCTTCATTGCTTTTTATTTATACGAGGGGCACTATTTATATTGTGAGCCTTGGCAACATTACGTGTTTAAGACGCCAACTAACATTCGTAATGGAAAGATTGACATTTTTTAACATAGCCTTATTCAAAACATTCTAACATTTGAGCGTAGTTGGTGGTGTTTGTAGTGACTTTAAAATTGTACCTTGGCGTTAGAAATGTAACTAACTCATGGAAATTTTCGTGCGATGATTTATTACGAATTTCAACGTGGATTATCTAGGCAAAAGTGCACCGATCAACTTACTTCCGCTTTTGTCAATGAAGCTCCATTCTATGCTACTATGAAACGCTGGCGCAACGAGTTTAATCGTAGCGGCTGTTCTCTCACCGAAGAAAGTCGTGAAGGTTGTAGAAAATCAGTTGCTGCGCTAGAAACATTGATGCTGTGGAAAAACTGATAATGCAATATCGCCATGTGACATACTGTGAGATTGAGGCAATTTAGCTATGAAAAATTTTTGTTCTTGTTTGATCTGACATAATTTGAAAACATCTAAAAAAGATACCCGTGTCGATTAGGGGAAGCAAATACTTACGAAATGCAATAGCGATGCTTCAAAAGACATATATAATATTGTAACAGGTGACGAACCATGGATGTATGCGTATGCGGCGGAAAATAAACAGCAGTCAACTGTATGGGTATTTTAAGATGAACCAAACCCAACAAAAGTTATTCGTGCTCGAACCACTTCGTAACAAATCACGACAAAGCGAGCTCTCGCGCATCCCGTCTAACAACCGATTATTTGAACACTCAGGAATCAAATTAATGGGTCATCCGCCGTACAGCCCTGATTTGACAACCAATTACTTCTTTTTGTTTCAGAACGTCAAGAATAAATTGCGTGGACAACGGTTTTCATCGGGAGAAGAAGCCGCCGATACTTTCAGAAACCATGTTTTAGAGATATCTCAAACATAATGCCAAAAATGTTTTGACAATTGGTTAGAAAGGATGCAAAAGTGTATAGATCATAAGGGAGAATATTTTGAAAAACAATACATCAATTTTCAATCATAAATTACTGTTTCTTTATTATTGAGCTCACAATATAAATAGTGCCCCTCATGGAAACTGATACATCACGTTGTATCAGGTGAACAAATGCTAGAACAGCTTAATTGTGGTGTTGCTTGTATAGAGACTAGAAGCATTTATATTCTCTATAGTAAAATACCTCTTACAAATTGCATATCTATTAATAACAATTTATTGCAAAATGAGTATGGCATCTACAGAAATTTCTATCTTTTATTGAAAAGCAAATTTGATAGGTAGTACGAGTATACTTATACAAATTGAATACTTGTAATTAGGCGTGCTAGTTTCATGTCAAATAATTATTCGATATTGTTTTAATATCTTGCGTTTGTAGTTTTCATTGATTGTATTTGTAGTTTGACTGATTAATTGAAGCTTATAATTGACATTTGTTCTGTAAATTGGTCGCAAATAAACTCAAATGAATAAAATAAAAATAGTGCAGTTGTAAATATTTGGACAACATAGTCTGTTTACTATTCATACTTCTCAAAAATATTTACTTTATTTCAAGATGGTAATTTTCTAACACGTTAATGAGTACGCAATTTATAAGAAATACGACAAGAAGTATCCATAAATTTAAATCTTTATTTAATTTTAAAATAATCAAAATAACAGTAGCTTTGCATGATGTAGGACAACATTCGGTAGTTAAAATTTGATCGTTCTATAAACTATGTTAAATATTAAATTTTAAAATCAATGCAATTTTGACTACAAAAATTTACTACATGATCCTATTTAAATAAAAAAGCAACACCTGCTGTTCATAAAACGATTTTATTGAAATTATGACGAAAGTTGTAATATAATATAACAATAAAATTACTAAAATTTCTTATATATAATTCCAGTAGTTTTCGTATTTTCGATAATTTTGTTTTACAGTAGTTGACATGGTCGTATATCAATTCTTCTGCAATGCACTATTTTTTGTCAATTAGGTAAATGGGAACAAGGTCTAACTATTTATACAAGAGAAGCCCGACTTCCAATTACGTGGGCCATAATGTTGTTACGGTACTAAGATTCCAATCACAATAACCTGAGTAGTAAATATTTCAATTGTACAATGTAATATACGTATTATGGTACGAGGGCCATACCGTAACAATCGGGATTCTCGTATTCTAGTAGACGTACTGTGCCATAACTCCGCTATGCAAAAGAATATACCTTACCTGGATAATGTACAAACAAACATATTAAACGCTTCAGTCAGTCCTGTGCAAACACCGCGTAACTGTTACTGTGTTAGTAACTTTTAGTTAAAGCGATGGAACTCGATGGGCGCGATTTTAGAGAGATCATTTACCACGATTATAAAAAAGGTTTAAAATACGAATATTGCATAGTAAGTTTAGAGGTGACATTTGGAGACTCTTCGCCTTAATAATATTCAATTGGCATCCCAGATTCAAAAGAGGACGGCAGTTATTAAAGGATGACCCCACATAGGCAAATCGCAAACTGCAGTTACTGCAGAAAACATCAATGCTTTAAAAAATTAAGCGAAAGAAAATCGATGAATAACAAATTGTGAAATAGAAACAAGTTTAGGGATTGGATTGGTATCAACACAAACAATATCACACAACTACCTTGTCTCTTCAAGCGACAAAACACTGGATTGTGTGGTTTGTTAAGGCGTCACGATAACGCAACCGTTCACACAGCGGCTAGAACAACTGAGTTTTTCGCTGCCTCAAAAGTTAAAATTTTGCCAGATCACCTCTATTCACTAGAGCTGTTCCCTGCGATTTTTACTAGTTTCGCATATTAAGAAGCAGATACATAAACGTCGGTTTTCCTCAGATAAAGAAGTAATTGCAGCTTATGAGGATAAGATAATACAGTTACCAAAAGAAGTGTGGCCTACGGCTTGTATAAGGTTGTTTATTCGCATGAGCAAATGTATATAAGATAAAGGAGGTTACTCGAAAAATTTAAATTAAAAATGTGTTTAACAAACTACTAATTTCCGATAATTACAGCATGACCCTCGTATTATGATAACGATTGTATCAAATTATTACTTATTTGTATAGAAATTAAAACAGTTTAACGAGGCATTCAATTGATGTATTTTCCTTAATAAGAATTTTATTGCAGCAATTTTTGCGTTTTTAGCATCAATTAAAATTGTAAACTTTGAACGTTCAGAAAATTAAATAAAATTACTTACTGTCTAGATTAGTATTGACAATTGATCAAAATAATTCTTTTACATGATGCATCTAATATAGCAAATAAATACCAAATGATACTGAAACGCGCATGACAATCCTCCTATTACTATTACTCTTCTTATCTTAGAAACAAGAAATGTCTTTTACTGCCGTTTTTGACCTGGATTTGACCTACGGAACAGAATTTGCTGTTATTTAAACCAGCTTAAAACAGTTTATAAAGGCACGAACGAGGCCTTACGCCTCTGAGGTGGTCAAATGAATTAAGTGGTTTGCTTCGGCCACCACAATGGAGAGTGGGGAGGTTCTACATTTGCGATGAAATCAATTAGGCTAAAATTCAGGGGTTACAAGTAGGTGTCCAAAAAGTCGGGAAATAGTTGTAAATAAGGGCGTCACTTTGTTTTTAACGATAAAGGAAAGATAATAGTCAAGAGGTATGTTGTTAAAGAAGCCAGGAATACAAAATTCCCGATCTCCTAACCTTTAGATTGAGAATTGTATTAATGCGTACTTACGATATGGTGACTTTCCATGCACGCTACTGGGCTCCCACTTCGATCAGATACAATTTGGACGAACTGTCTAAAATAGGTTATTTACGTAAAATTAACTAACGCCTGGAAGAAAGTATGTATTACTACAACTACGGGTTTATAAATAAATAAATAAGGTTGATACTTAAAGATTGTGTATAATGATAAAAGAATGTGATTTAAAATTAACAATTTATATGCCTCCCCGAAAGGGAATTATTGAAACAACAGTTTTCTATATCTAAATCAAGAGAACCTTGTGTTGCAATTAATTAAACTAAATCGAAAGTGAACAGGAAGTATTGGTTCTAATGGCCTCGGTAATATAAACAATTAAAAATTTGAAAAACTGCAGACTTTTATTTATAACAGCAACTAACTCGTCTTAAATTCATACGTGATCGACTAATTCGTCCAATCAGGGATTACTTAATGAGGGGTGTAAATCGGTGGAATTTAAAGAATGATTAAATCACTTACTTGGTGTTCAAGGATTGTTAACTTGAAAAATTGAAAATGACAGACATGCTGCCTAGGATAGTTCTTATCGGACTTAGAACCCTTTGGTTCTGAATCCACAGGAGATTGAAGTTGGCCCTTTTTATTACGAATTTACTCTAGGCGGAAATAAACCAAATTCCTATCAATTTGATCCTCTATTACATCATTCGAGTAGCTCCTCAATTGTATAATTTAAATATCGTCTGGGCTCGCACTGTGGAAAAGCAACTTAACCTTGCAACTCTCAGATCTCTACTGACTGGTAATCGAATTTTTCTCCTTGAAATTGCAGTAACGTTTATTTTTAGACTTATAAAGCTTCTTACGGGAATTGCTCAAGTCATATTTTTAAGAAAAATGTTTCCATATTTCATAAAACGTAATTTGGGATTTTCGAATTTTAATAATCGTTGTTAAAATGGAATTGTACAATTTACAAATTTATGGTTGTAATTTTGGCATGAAAATGATACTAGTAATTCACCAATTAGATTTTATTATTACTATACGGAATTTTAGACCCGCTTACAAGGTCATGCGCGTGTTAATTCTATGTTATACTGCAGTAACGCAGTGCTTAGCCGAGAATGTCACCGAAAAAGGGATTGAGACAGTAGATTTTGTTGTAAACGATTTCTCTTTTACCAAGTTTTATTAGGGATTTATTAATATTCATAGGCCCATATGAGAATCCGTTACCCCATTACATAATATGAAAGACTTGTGATTTCGCCTAGTAATGTTGTCTTTTTAAGTTTTATTCCTTAACTCTTGGAGAAAATGGCGGGTGAAAATTTATATAAACTTTGACTTTAAATTGATTTAAATTGACTCTATCCTTTTTAAATGCATGAAATTCTGAGTTTCACCGGCTCACTTTAAAACAAAGCGTGGGTTTTTTCCAAGAGCCAAGAACCAATACACGCTTACACGGCAATCTTCAGATTATTAATAGATTTCTTCCGTCATAGAAATTCTTTTCCTATGTACGTTTGACTTTTAAAAAATGTAGGTACAATACAGCGTGTCCTTAATATAAGCAGTATTATTTAACGCGCGTGTAGACGGACCCGTAAGGAACCTAAAACTCATTAAAATTATAATCTACCTCGAAAAAAAATTTTACAAGTTTTCACGTAAATATTGATCACAAATCCAGATCTGTAATGACCTACATTCAATCATGTGATGTATGTACATCACAGAAACTATGTTTATTTATTTAATATAATATTACTAACTTCTAACGAGTTTGTTTTACTATGGATGAATGAATTCAGCTGTATAAAAATGTCCTTGTAGTAATAATTTTAAGACATTGTTTTTAAAGTTACGTACTTTAATGATGAGTAAATTTAGCTAATTTAAGTAAAAAGAAATGAAAAATTTGTAATATTGTATAAATATTCAAAATGCAAATAGGCATTTCAAATTTTGAATGTTATTTGTAAATGATATTAAACTTAAGGACGTTCATGAAATAAATAACTGTTCAATTAGTGGATTAAAAGTTTTTATTCTTTATTGTTAAGTTAACGGAATCCATAAATTTTCAAATGTTTTATTTTAAATAGGTACGTTGAGGAAGAGCTCGTAACCGGTAACGATTGTCAATTTAATATCATTTACAAATAAATATTTATAATATTTCTCTTCCTACATTCACTAAATTTACTTATCATTATTAATTATGAACGAAGGATTTATAATGCAATTTTAGCTTAAGTAAAAAATTGTTTTCCGTCAGCCATGAAAATAATAAATACACCAGCTTTCTTCCACTATTTGTATAGGGCATCTTCAACATTCACTATCATCCGGCGTCTTCGCGCCCACGTCCTTTAAAGCTAAGGTTAACGATTCCCGAACCTCGCAGTCTTTGCAGCGCATGTGTTTTCCGCGAAATGTACTCATGTACATTCGTAGCGATGAATCCCGTAACAAATTCATATTGCACGTACACTCGGATAGGCATTTCTCATCCATCACAGCCGTCCAACTTAAAAAGCAGGACCGGGCTGAAAACTTCAATTGCAAATATTTCGAAAATATGCCACTTAGGCACATAGTATATAAGCGTCTTTTGTCGCGCACTTTAAAATGTGTCTGTTGTTAGCACAATGCTCTTTGTATCGCAGACACTCTGTATATCAATTTGATTTTACTATTTTATGTTAGATGAAAGAATAATGAATTTCCTTGCTACGATATTCTATTGATTAATAAATATGAAATTGTTACCCATGTATTTCAATAGATGAGCTTTCGTAATGAGTTTATTTAACCAGAAAATTCTCTATTAGTTAATTTAACTAAAATAAATGTTATGGACATAATTTTTAAGAAATATGTGGCAAAACGAATGATTTTTGCAAATTTTACGGAATTTATATAATTTGTTCAAGATAACTAAATTAAACTGAACTGAGATAAATACTAACTACTAAACTGTAAAATCATATAATTAAATAAACATTTTAGTGCATTTTTATTCCAGTAGCAGAACTTTGTAGCGTTAATTTCAATTTATGAAGATCGTTGACATTTTCTAAGACGGAAACAGGACTATAGATTAGAGATGTAATACAATTAATAATAATATATTGACTTATTATTAAGATATCTCAAATTCTAATCGCTAACCAAAGACTCACGTTGGTTTAAAAAATATTAGTGGTGCCAAACTGATTCGATCGTTGCAGAGCTAGTGATTATCTAAATCGTACTACGTTACTGTACTAATAATTGCAACACTATGTATATGTTCTGATCTCCTCTTGCAAATCTCAGTAGTCTTGTGAAATTGTTTCAGAATCAAGAATAACGTTGTTTACAATCTAGTTGGAGAATGATATCAGGAGATTTTGTGAAAATACTAAAACTTTCCTTAACGATTAAATAATTGATAAGAATTCCCTAAAACAAAAGCTAAAATTTTAAAAATTCGTAAATTGATGTTATAAGGGAAATTGTTCCTAGAAGTCGCGCAATTTTGATTTGCTATTACATTGTAAAACTAATATTTTACTTTTATATTTAGATTTAAATAGAGCTATCAAATAATGTTTCTATTTTTTACGTTAGATAGGCTTGGAGAATATTTTTAATAATTTTCCGTTTTTAACTACACCATTCCAATTTAATTATAGGAACTCTACAATTTTGGGATTTATGAAACTATACACCTGAAATATGCTAATCTGGTTAATTTCTGTAATGTAAAGGTTGTTTCGTGTTAGATTATTTTTAAAATATTAGATTATTTACATGGAATACTTTTAATGAGGTAGAGGGATTAAAACTGAGATACGAGTTAACCATTGGAAACATATGTCTAACTTGAACACTTCCAAACAAGTTATAAATATAACAATAGGATACACTTCCTTAGAACTATTTTTAAAGAGTGAGCAAATCTAACAAATATTTTCTACTATATTGAAATATTCAATGCATTAGTGTATGCATAGTTAAAAATTGAATGAGGTGTCTAGTTAACTATAGCCTACACGCCTTCAAGAGGGAGCAGTCATACACAAATAGAATAGCACATATTACGCCTGAAATTTTTATCCAATCATCCTTTGAACAAAGTCATCGTCATCGTCCTACGAGAAGAAATATAATGGTTGAAGTATGGTGAATAGCAAGACATGAACTGTTTCTATGGTTTAGACAGTGGTATAGTAAATTATAAGCTACCGCAACCTATTTATTACTCTTATTTAACATTTGTAAAATACTTTTTTCAAACATTTATCTCTCTAAAAGATAATTGAAATATTACTAGCAAAGATAAATAAATTAATAAATAAATAATTATGTAGTTTGTAGACGGAGAATGTCTTCATGAGAGGTATGTAGGTAATCTTTATTTCAATCTCTAAATACTTTTCTACAAATAATCAATGATGTATATTTTAGTTTACGACGTTACTTATAAATCTATCTATGTTAAATCTGTAAGAATATTCCCATTCACCATAAACAAGTACAAATTATAACAAATAAATGAACATTTATTTGTAGGGCTAGTTACCACCAAATTCGCATAACCTTACATAAATGTAGGTAGGCATATAGCAAAAATTTTATATTTTCAAATGGCGCGCTATGTTACTCAGACACGGCGATTTGGGTCGCGCTGACGAGTCCTAACGAGGACGAAATCACACGAATGACTTAGAGCGCCATTTGAATATGTAAAACTTTTACTATACCCTTGCCTATTTTTATGTAAAGTTATGCGATTTTGGTTGTAATCAGCATTGCAAATGTTCATATATTTCTTAAAATTTTCACCCATATAACAATTCTATTTATTTAAAATTTAAACTACCTCGCTGTAGAGGATTATCTCTATCATCTTTCTTTTATCATCAACTGCGATTATTTACCAGTAGATGGCTCTGCCAGTATATATTATGCTATTTTAGAAGGTCATCGCAATAGTTTTCTAGAAGAAACAGTTGTAAGGATTGTCTCATGAATTTGAGCATATGTGTTAAAAATATGTCTTATGAAGTTCTAGTTTAACTTTCTCGATATACAATAATATATAGGGAAATTATTAAAATAAGACAAAATTTCACAGTAACGATTTCAACATATATTGACGTTTTTGGATATCTTAAATACATTTATACAAATTTTAGAGAGATGGTTGCTTATTTACCGACTTCCTATCTGTCTCCTGTGCGCAATCTGTCGTCCACGATAACTCATAAACGACGTACCCTATTCCTTTAAGATTGGAGAGTATAAATTGGCGGAGGTGCTCTCGAGTTCATAAGCTTCTTCTGGTGATCTGTAAATGGCATTAGATAGTGTGAAACAGGTGATAAGTGACATCTTATTAAAAAAAATGTAGTCAGCTTTCCAGCATTTTGTGTCAATTAATTAGCATACGATTTATAAATCTGTGATCAGTTTCAATTCAAAAAAGGTATCATATATTATCTTGAATCTAAGATTGTCACAAGCAATATTAAACATATGTTTCTGTGAATTTTCAAACTTCTCTCCGGGTAACAACATTCTAAATTATATAGGTTCTTGCCATTTGGTTGATTTTATTATTAGAATATATCTTGTCGCCTTTATCTCATTTACTTTCACAAACAGGTTATATTTAAATTTATTCCGTTTTGCACGCTATTCTTCAATATGGCGCGTTTTGTCAAACAACTGCTTATTCTTTCATCATTAATACGTTACAAAAGCATTAGGTAGTAGCGTTCAATTGTTGTTCCTGTGGAAAAACATGTGTTAATCTAGAAAACTATGTCCAATTCGGTAAAATTATACGAAGAGAGAATACACCCGCGTCAATTCCTTATTTGTGTTTGATATAACGATTAGAAATTTTAATTTTAATTTAGCTACGTTAGAAAATTTTCGTGCTGCCCGATTTTGAAATAAATTTTGCCAATTATAATCTACACCTCAGAAATAGCTCTATTATTATTTTCTCCTGGGCGGTTTCCTCATTTAAAAATTGCAACCTATTTGTTTTACATTAATAAGTTGCCATCGTCATCTAACAGATTTATAGAAGGAATGGAAATAAGTCGTTATCTGAGTAAAGTAAGTTTAATTTTTATTTATATTTATGAGGGTTTATTTGTTTAGTAGATTATTGTCTTAAAACTTTTCTTATGTAAGTTACATTGAAATTTATATTATTCCCGTGATACAATGTGCACTTTCATATTCCCTAATAAAAATAGAGGTTACTATTTAGAAGATATGTCTATGGTGTTATAGTTTTTTAAAACTGCTCGAAAAATTACAAAATTGTGACAAATGAAGGCTACTAAATAATCTTTTTAACATATCTGAGAGATTTTCCCACCAAATTTTATGCAATTTTAAATGATCTTATCCACAAGTGTACAAAGTACTGTACATAAGTTAAATTTCGAATCTATGATCACATGTTTTTAAAAATCTTTATTTCAAAAACGTCGGAACTAATTTACTTACATAATGTTTATAAACTAGTGTTCTTTCTTCTATCCGTAATAATTGATGTACATAATTCAAGTTAGTATCACACTTCGTTATCAATGTAGGTGCTTACAGAAATTATTCTGCAAATGATAACTAATTTGATAAGCAGCTGCAGGTCAGTCGTTCTCTGAATTAACTCTTCCTATCATAAATGTGAACATTACGAAGAAATTTGAACGTTCTATTTTAATACGACAAAACTACTATATTTTCTAAAGAAATTTTGTTTCTTTTTCTATTTTGTTTATTTTTGTTCCTTAAGCATGTTATATACTCAGTGACATGGAAATCTCAACACCAAGAAGGCGTAGGAATTTTATGATCAAACTTGACAGATACTTTTAACTACTAAAAGGTAACAATTGATTAAAATTTCATTATTATGCATCAAGTGATGACTTATCTGACAGTTGTTTCAGTTTTTTCTAACAATGTTATCTGGTGTATGTTTTGAGAGATTTTGTTCAGTTCTTCCGCTCGTGATCGTTTATTTTGGAGGTATGACCATGCCTAGAGAGCGCTAACGTGGAAATTACCCTCAATTAAGCGAATTAGCAGAGGTCGTATTGTTGGTTTGCGCAAAGGTGGCTTGTCGTTCAGACAAACTGCAAATCGCCTTAACCGGAACCAATCCACCATTATCCGCTGGTATTAAGCATAGATTGCGAAGGGTCAAAAATGTCTCAGAAGAGATCGATATCTTTCAGTACCAGATCAATTACCGAATAATGGTTAACTAATGAAGGTCGTCCTGTAACTCTTTGAATGGTTTACTGCAGAATCAGAGCTTACAGCTTGCAATCTTATCGCCCACATCTTGTGTTACCACTAACGGCTCAACATTGACAACAACATTTGGAGTGGTATATGTTGAGATTGCACTGAAACCTGGAGTGACGTAATTTGGTGTTCAGCTATGAATTTAGACTCTGCTTGGGGATGAATGATGGCCCAATGAGGGTCAGGCTAAGAGGTGAGGTACGTCGCAATGTTGAATTTTCTGTTGCAAGGCATGTGCAATACACTGTGGGGATTATGGTGTGGGGTGCCATAACTTATGGGAGTAGATCTCGTTTGGTATTCATTCGAGGCAGCACATAAGTTCGACTTAAGGGCACGTTTTCTTTATTTTTCCCGTACTGTTCTGTAGCTATTGTTTTAATAAGGATCACTAATAACTATTTACTTTCTTCTGATTTTTAGACTGCATGGACCTTAACTAATTTGATCTAAAATTTGTTTACACTTAATGTAATTAGCTGAATATTTTAGCATTTGAATTTCACAAGCAATTTATTAAATTACTGTATTACGTACTTTAATTTATGTAAATTTTAGGTTTTATATGGAGGTAAACAAATTATTTTCAGACTTTATTATTTAAAATGCCCATCAGGAAGATACCCTTTTATCCAGACAATAAATTTACTGTGCCGCTATGTCTTACCTGGAGGTAAAGTTTTATTTTAGTTTCAATATCTATGTTAAATTTTGTGCGTGACACCAAAACTTGTTTATGATATATGATTATATACCATTAAGTAACAAATCACAGTGTGTTCCATACATTTATTTAACATTCAAAATTAAAACAATAATATAAAAATTGTGCAAATAAATTCTTACATTTACAAAATAAGATAAAATGACTTTGTACTAATGAATCAGCACGATAGCTAGAAAAGGTTTAATTCTTTATTTACATTAAAATAAGTTTATGATGAATAATTTTTGTAAAATTGATCTGTAGTTCATTTTAAACAAAAGGTAATAGCTTTAAAACTTTAAAACATTCACTTACGTAGTAAATTGTAGTTTGATAATTATCTCTGTTTGGTTGGTAATTTATCTTCATTGTGCTTATCTCCTTGAATTACAGTTATGATTTTAGCATTTTTGTTTCCAAGTCCACCGCGAAACCTTCAAGCTTTGATTTCCTTATTTATTACACGTTTCACAAGCTCGTTTTAAAACTTTCCGTTCATAAATTTTGTATTTTATAATTTCTTTGACGTTGATCTTCCGTAAAACTTTAGTTTTGCTACGGGCTACTAATTAGGGGTAATATTGTTTTCAATTACTTGAGTAACACTTTAGCGAACAAAGTGTTTTGTGGAATTCGCTTATTTACAATCAAAGCATCTGCTTTCAAAGAGGTCATAGTTGGTTAATGCACCTTAGTGTTCGATCAAAATAAGATGATGGTTCCTGTGTGGATCTGATTTTTATAATATCTTGGTAATTTCCTTTCCGACGTTACGTTCACCAATCAAAGATTTCAAATTTAGTACTGTTCGTTGCGTCATCGTGACGGAAATCCGTTGGAGTACCGTTAAATATTTGCGTCTATATGACAACATTCCCTTAATTTTATAGTTTGAGTAATTTAGGTATGTGATGCTGTAATTTCGGAGGATTCTTTAATTTTTTTAGATTTTACTGTAACCAAAGATCTTTATTTGTAGAAAATTTTATTTCGTATAATTAGTTTGTGTCCCTTCGATTTCTAGTTTATTTTACACTATGGTTTATATATACAAAACCAGAGTTTTTGGTGATTGTGAATAGAATAGTATACAAACCTCAGCCTTATGGCCTCGGTGAACTATTGTTTTCTCTCGAGAGAAATAATATAATTTCTATCTCGCTATGTAATATACTATTACTATTATTCTAACCAAACTTGTTATCACTCACAGCAAGTGTCAAAGAATTTGTAAACGCATGTCATAAATTTTATGAATAATATCAACTTTTGAAGGGTATTTTGAATGCTTGTGAATAAAATAATATACAAACTTTGGAGAAAGTATCATTTCCCACTCCAGAAATAGTTCATTGGGACTGTCTTCATTTAATTCATGAAGTATATGAACCTTGTATGTATAGTACTTATTATTTTTCAAAATATTTTGGTTTTTTATACGTTAAGAAGGACTTTTAAAGGCTTAAATACCTCTGTAGCTGTTTTTGGACGATCACGTTTGGATCGATTTTAACGGTACTATTTTTTTAAAATATTTTAACAGTACTTGTCACAGTGGATTTATTAATTGACTCACGATCAGGAAAAGTTTCATTGAATAAAATGCATACCCGGTGTTGGAATCGTTTTCAAACGCCATAACCCACCATCATTGAAAGAGTGATTCTTTCAGCTTACTTAAATAAAGCGTTACAGGTAAAGTAATCAATTAACAATTCTTAAACTGCCTATTACTACTTCAAATAATTTGGTTGATAGAATAAACAAATAAATTTTGTTTCATTATGAAGAAACTATTTAAATTAACTTCAATAATTGCTAGAACCTTTGGAAACAATAAAAATAATTTCAATAAGTACCAAATCTTTGAAATTAGAAAAATAGTCTTTCGGAATAATCAAAAATATACAGGGTATTGCATTTAAAATTTTAAGGTTCCAGTTGCAGAGAAACCGGAACTGAAAATTTACACCAATTTATTCATATAAAAATCCTAATTTATATATACAAGAATAACAAAATTAGTGGAACGGTGCACAACTTTTGTTGAACTCTGTACATCCTAATTCGTTAATGAGTCCTCTTTTTGTCCTTTTATTATTATTAATTTAGGGAGCTAATTTTCATAATTTCAGTCACTACATTGTTTTCTTTTGTAATACCTGAGTTATAAAAGTTGGAGAACGCCTTTTGATACATTGAGGAATCGTTTATTGATACTTTTAATTGTGAAAATTGTTTTTACAAAGCTGAAAATTCATTAATTACATTTGATATATCAAATATTTGTATAAATTACCGATAGTCAATAATATTTTGGGCATTTCTTAATTTTAATGGTAACAGTCCTGGAATTTCGTCTAAATTGTGGAATTTGTGGTTTGAAGAATTTATTTTGGGTATGTTGAGAGTCTATAATAATGAGGATTTTTAACTCTTTTACATGAATTGTTTTGATTTTGTTATTTGTTTTAGTTTTCACTTTTACTTTATTATAATCCAAAATTTCGGTTATTTCGTAAGACCCTTTAAATTTATTTTCTGTTTTGTTCCGTTGCACATTAGTTTTCTATACTATTTGACCTACTTTAAATTGATCTTGTTCAGGTCCTTTGCCGTTTTTAACTTTCTTTTTGTGTTATTCTAGTTTCTGAGACACGTTTTGATATAAATATTTAATTCTATCTCGATGATACGTACGTAATCAAAATGGAGGAAAGTTCGAATAAGGCAAGGATCTCGTGTTAATTCTAAAGGTATACGGTTGTGGAAGAATGTATTGAGTTATTATAAGCGATTATGGAATAAATCATACAAACTTTAGCATTTCCTCTATTGAATGCTCATCTGAGTATTCTTAAGTGTACGATTATGCTAGAACGCAATCGTTCTGCTAATGAATTTGATTCGTGATGTAGTGGTGTCGTAAAATAAATTTCTCTATCGTGGGTTCTTAATATGTCTTAATTTTTAATAATTCTTTTATTGCAAATTCTTTACCGTTTCCCATTTCTATTCTTTCTTGTAAACCATAATAGTAAAAAGGATTCGCCAGTTCTGCAACACCCCACCATTTTTTTTTAAAATGACGTCTTGCTCTCTCTGTCGTGCTGGAAAATTTAAATTTAAATAAAAAGTCCTTTTAACAGTCGCAACATTGAATTGGCGCTAAGTTTAGACTTAACGCCCCATTGACAACAATTTTAGTCACGTGATCAAGCGGTGTCTCGATCAGAAAAGAATAAATTTTATAATTTCTAAAATGGGCACTACAGAAAACCTGCTTAGAAGTATAAACTATAGATAAACATTCGACCTTGACTCCAAAAGATGAAATTTTGCAATTTGGAGCGTCAAAAGGGTAGAATTGTTTATTGAAGCGTATTCCGGTGGAGAACTTCTAATAACGTTGCATCATTCTCGAGAATATCCATAAATTAACGTTATATTGGATTACGTCACCCGGTAGCAAATTTTCTAACAAACTCGAGAATATTTTGATTACAGCGTGAAATGGGTTCGTTAAAAGACAATTTTTGCATTATTACGCCATCCTTACAATTAATAAGAAATTAAAGCATGGAACACAACTATGAATTTTTAGTCACGTTATTTGTTGAACGGGAGACCCCATTTGGGATTTCGTACAAATTCCAGTGAGGTTCTGTCTTTGTTGAATATGTTAAGTAAAGGGAAAGACAACAAGTTCTAACTGCAACTTTCATTTTTAATGATGACGATTTAGTACAGGAATCATAATTATGGTTTGACGAAGCTTATATAATTTAATGTGTACTAATATTTAGAATATGAATCGTATACATACTACTACCACTTAAATAAGTAATAGTCTAAACAGAAAAATAGAATTCTAATTTAATTATAGTTAGCAATACTTTATATATATATATATTGCTATGATTTTCATCATCATAAAAACTATTATTAATTGATAAGTATTTTTTTTATTAAATTGTAAAATCTATGCTTAGAGCACCTGTAATTTCTATTAACTCGTTAATTTTGTGGATTATTTATAGAAATTACCAATGCAATATTTTAATATTTTTTATTTAGAAACAC
>JAHWXV010254186.1:0-20803 GCA_024586415.1 Phrixothrix hirtus | reverse complement strand
AACTGGCAATGTAACTTAATTAAAATTATTCTAGGTTAGCTTTGATCTACAAAAAGTATTTCAATTATCCTATTTGAATGTCAATGCACCCCTAACCAGGGTATAAATTCTTTACTGTAATATATATATTATGTTATTTTTTTGGTATTATTATATTGTTGTTAAATTGGTGTTATTACACCGGACTGATAGCATTCTGGGTTGGTAAATAAATACCTAATTATTTGTTAAATTATAGTGTTATAATTTCACCGATCTTCTCTTTTTTCCTAATCGATTTTTCTCTATGTTTCTACAGGTCTGCTGTACCAGAAGCCGAGTCTACGCTGTAAGTGAACTTGGTATAAGAGGACATCTTGTCGTTCGGGTGTTCTTTGAGTTTTCTTTCTTTTTTAGTGAACGACTGGCGCCCTATTTGCTCTTTACTGTACTATCTTATTTTATTTTTAACTTAAGCCGACTTTGAAGTCACCTAAACCGAGAAGAGACCAACCGTGAAGTGTTATACTCAACAACTTTACACCTGCACCGATTACACCATACCCCCCCCCCCTACTCTACTGCATAGCTACTGAGCTAGAATCCGTGGCAATATATTTCAAGATATCGCAATTCATATATTTGATCTATTACAATAATAATGTTCCTAACTAAATAATAACAAACCAACTATATTGGTTTAAATACATGGACTTTTATTCTAGGTCAAACGATAAAAAATGTACCTAAACATTTTAAGATAACCACGCTTTCACCTATAAATATTTTTTTCCTGATTTTAAATCAAAATTTATTTAAAATTGTCGTTAATTAATAATAAACAGTTCATTAAATTAGCACAAAGATTGTTAATAAATTTTATGCAAAATTTAACATCGTGTTAAAACGGCTTAAAACATTATAGAACATTTTTGAAAGTGAAAGTTATTTAAAAAATGTTTTCCTTTTTAAAAATACAAATGTAACGAAAATGGTATGTATCTATTACGTAGAAAAAAATTCGTCTTTATTTTAAAGAAATTGCAAATGTGCACAATTAAAAGACAACTAGACATTTTAAGGAAGAAAATCAAAGCTTTTATTTTAAACAGTAATTGTCGATTCACTACATTTGCAGATATTTAGTGATCAGCTGTGTGAAATAGAATGGGTCATTCTGTTGCTACGGACTTAAAGTCAACCAGCCACTTATTGTTGTACACGCTACACCGAGTTAAAGGCAGGGGTATATCGAAAACTTTAATTGCAAAAATTTCGAAAACTTCAATTTAGACACATTGTTTATAACCGCTTTTTGTCGTGCATACCAAGCTGTATGAGATTATACTTGAGTTCGCTTACAAAAACTTCCAATAAAGTTTATCCAACAGATCACTGACTAATTTCGATATCAAGAAGTACGCAATGTAGTTGCAACTAAAATATGTTTGCAGTGTTTTCGTGAGAGACGAAATAGTGGGGTCATCACCGCCTCGAAACAACGAATCAGCCATAGTAAACTTAGATTCTAAAGACCGAATTTGGGATTCACTGGATTGCATAAGAAAGCAGGGTAGAAATGTGTATTACCTTGACAGCCATGATAAGTTGAAACTGCCTCCAGAATTAGTAAAATATTTAAACATCAGCGGTAAAGGTCTGCGCTGTAACCCTATAACCACGATAGAAGTCAGTTTCGATCGTATAATTGTGAATCTTTTGGTTTAATGCTTATGTATCGCTATAAATAATAGAAATAAAGATATTTTTTAGGACTGTTACGTCCCATAACAGTGACCTTGGACTTTTCACTTGCGATGGTTCCACCTTTGTTTGCGAATGTCGGAATCCGCACTACGATCTGTCCTAGCAGCTCCATTTCTTGAAAAAATGACAATTCACAGATTTCATCGTTTGTGGAGTTCCTTTTGGATTCCAATTACACACCAGGCTCTTGATACTAGTGTATCAAAGCACTACTTTCAATATGTTACGTACCATGCGCCAATTAAGCTGATCCAGACCGCAGCCGAGCATTGGCACGGATAACTTTCTAGGCCCAGGTGCAAATTTGCTTCCTTAAAACCCAAAATGCCTTCTACAAGTCTTTATAACGTGGGTTTTGATGGGATAATGCTTTAGTCACAACGTAGTAAATACCTTGGCTGCAACGGCGTAGTAGGTGACATGCCTTTCCAATTTCGGACTCTTGCTGCTTCCTGTACTTCTTCTACGCCACCATACCTTTTTTTAAACTCAACCGCGATGCCACGGGACATTCAGGCGTCTTTAGTGACACAAAAGGTTAAGGGATACTCCTCTGGTACATTAAACGTATTTCTGTATTCCTCAGTGGTAACCACAAATCTAGCTTTATGTTGTACTGAATAGGTTATCATAAGGTCAATAAATGATTTTTAGCTATTTTGACTCCTAATTCCTTAATTTAAATTTTTTGAACAACGAATTTGGGCCACTATATAGGCGGATCGGCGACGAATAACGTCGTCGTTTGGGTAATTAAAAACTTCGCTTTCCTGGGAAAAGCTAAAATTAATTCGGTCGATTGTAAGGTGGAGTACAGCTAGTTAGACTGTCGTAAAACTAGATCAGAACATGAAAAGTTGATTAGTTTACCGTTTTGGGAGTGTCTTCTTTGTTTTGGCTATATTTGTTCAATTGAGTCCGTTGCAAAATTAGAGCCCTTTTATTTTGCACATCAAAAGTGTGAACCTTTTTCCGTCTACCAATATGTTGATTTAAGTTATTTTAACCACATCTGATTATTTTTCAAATTGTTTATGTACAAATATGCTATTGTGAAGTGCTAATTTAAATTTATATACGTATAGTGCAAGATTTGTTTTTATGCCAATAGTTTGAATTTTACTAAGTTCCTAACGTTACGGGGCGTGTGCAATAACATTAATGCTTAACTTAGTAATTTATTTATAAATTTATAAGTCATTTGTTTAAGCTAAATTCAAAACTATTCAAGATTGCATTTACTGTACGTAAGGCCAGTAACGTTATATCGGGTGATCTAATTGAAGACTCGTTTCTTCGGTTATTCATTTAAAATAGAGGTCAACCTTAACTTTTTCTGGAATAAATTACACGTACCGATCTAGCACGTAATATTTACTATACTATCATGTATACTTTTTAATATACAGGGTGCACCATTTTTGATACCCCTCTTTTTGATAATGAATATTAAATCCTGAATAGTGACATATTACAAAAGGGGGCCTTTCTTCTATTTAAATAGTGAATTGGGACTCCTTAATGCACAGGAACAGTTAAAACTAATTAGCACTTGCGGTTTGGTGTGCTTTCTTTTAGTTTCAACTATATTTCGAATATGCATTACCGTAGGAATGTTTGTCTTCGCTCTACAGGTATGTCTCGAACATCTTGATATACAGGGTGTTTTCCGAAAACTAGCCCTATTCTGCAGTATTAGACTAGAGAACAGTGGCGCGCACAACTCCCAATTTTCACGTAACTCTACAGTAATCAGCCTCGAAAGTACTGATGAACCACGCCTCGCTTTACTACAGCTATGCCGGTCATGGTTGAATACTTGCTAAGTCCGTCGAATGCTTTGTTTCCCATTGAGCTTATGACCCATGGGAAACTTTTATGAAATAAATGGAGCGGAGCCCGAAGTTATTATTTTTATAGAGTTGCCTCGTGGGACTTTGGTCAACCATTTATGGTAATTCCGCATGGAAAACTAGAAACCAGTTCCGACGGCCTTTTCTGAAACCTAGTGCATTTCTTTCTCTAATTTTCTCTTTGAACTTTCCTTCGAGATGATGTAAAGAAGCTAATACCACAAATAGTATCTTTTGATCGTATTAAGTTTGGAAATCATACCGACTTAAAATGATAAGGAGTATTAATCATACTTTGTATTCGTAACTTACATTTCTTTCAGCTCCTTTTAAGAATTATTTCACCCCTGCAGAGAGAAATGAAGTGAAGAAACAGTCCTCAAATAGAAGCAATTTTCGTTTTGTAAATAAGTTATATAGTTGATTTTCCGAACTAGAAAGAAAATTTCATTAAAATTAATATTCTTATCACTGTTAAATATTTGAAATATATACATGTTCAATTAATTATAAAGCTAAGTCTTGCTGTGATAAAAATTTGATTTTGAATGCCACTCCGTATTTTTTCAGAATATTCCATTACAAGATTGTAAAACATTCCTAAATTATACGCTGGATCTCTCTTAAAGTGTATCATTCATTTAAATTATTAGTTATTTAGGGACGCTTGTTTTTCGTATCAGAAAATGTCATAGTGTATGCAAGATACGATGGCGCTCACTTCAAATCTGCTTAATTACTAGCTGCAGCCCACGCTTTACCCTGGCTAGCAATGTGTCGACTGACGTATCAACACGACAAAGTGTCAAAAAATCAACTACGCGACACATTAAGAATATCTAATATGTAATTATTTTTAATAAAATTATAAACATTTTAGATTAATACATATGTAGGGTTTGTAAAATAATATGTAGTATTTCAAATGAAACTAAGGCCGTTCCCATACAACATTTTATGCTTATGAATCATTTTTAAGTTTTTAGCAGTTCATAATCATCAATTAGTTCCTCAGAATGCAGACGAATTGCGGAAGACCATCGAAAACAAGTGGAAAGTATTAGATTACAATTATATCAATATAATCCGATCTATATCCAATAAAATAATAGAGGTCATTGCACGTAATGGCGGAATAACAAAATATTAATACATAATATATTCTTGAAATTATCATCTTTTTTCGATATTTGTGTTTTGTATTTATTCAATCCCCTTCAATGTTGTCTAACATAAATCCGCTCGGCTGCGGGGAGAAAGTGTTGCCACGGGCGGCTACCCTTTAAAAAGGTAGTAAGACAGCCTCACCAGTAGCTGTTGTTCGACAGTAGTTGAGTAAAAAGAAAGTGTCAATTATACAAGATAAAAAGTGCACCCAAATAAACCATTTAAAATATACGAACGACGAAACAGTATTCTTACAGAAAATTTAAAATTATTATTTTAAAGTTATCGAAATCAAATGAACTCATAATTTAATTTAAAACTTCCCAGAATCATTATATCTATCAAATAAAGTATTTATTTCAAGGTTAATTGATTTTTAGTTAATTTTCATCAGACATAACTATTCAACAAAAGCAGATTTGATATTAACAATCATATTTTATGATTTGTTAAATATATGAAACTTACTAATTAAAAATTATCAAATGTATTATTCTGTTTGCACTTATATTAATATAAGTCAAATTAATTACAGAAATTAGTGGTTGAAATCTATACTTCTAAATATTTTTCGTCTAAAGAAAGACAATAAGTTTACCTGCCGTTACGGATTGCAAGGGATTAAAATACATATCCATTACGTCTAATGCACACTAACGAAATTTTGTTAAAATTGAGAAATTGCTGACAACAGGTGCCTCGTGTTTATTTAACGTAAGTGTACTTTTTTAAACGACTGATGTGTACTAATCTATAAAAATACGATTATAGCTAATTATTAAAAATTTAAATAAATTTGTTAGCATTTATAATGTTAATTAAATATTTGAAGATATTTTAAGCTAATTTAAAATGAAATAAGTAAATGGATTTATTCAACAGGCCCGCTGTGTCGTTTTTATTAGTTTCCACTAATACTGAATTCACCGAAACAGCAATAGCACTCGAAAATGAGCATTTAAAAGAGCTATATGTACTTCATGTAAATAATTAAAGCACTTAGAACTTATTTATTCAGTTTATTTGATACTGGAACGATTGCAATTCTTCATAGTCAAAGGCATTATTTACATATTAGATGATTGGCTTTTTGTCTGTCCTGCACAAAACAATGAATAAGAAATAATAGAAAAGTTATTACCTCAGTAGAAGTAGTCAACATTTGGACATAAAAGGTCTTATTGTCCCTAAAAGAGTGCTACAGATATATTGATAAACACTTTATGGGTGATGACTCATTTTGAAATAGCTCTTTGGAGAAAAATAGAGTTAAGTTAAAATGTTATATTAAGAAATCATTGATGTGTAAAAATTTGTTTACACATCCTATGTTTCATAATCGATTTCAGTGAAAAATGGAAAAACAGCAGAACTATAACTTCAGCCAAAATTAATCCAAGAAACTGCGGGAAATATTGACCGAATTTTGTTACGTTATATTTAAAATTACAATTTTCGCTCTGGTTGAACCGGGTTTCAATTTATTTAGCTAAACACAATGTCAAATCTATAGCATTCCAAATATTTTATTTTCTTGCAATAATTTAAGTGAGTGCATTTTTCACAATTTTCGTTGAGAATTGTTTTCACATTCCTGCAGATTTTACAAAAATGATGAAATAGATATTTAAATATATCTTACCAATTTCGCTACATCTAATTTATTTATCGATTTTGAAATATTTTGAAATACGTTGAATATCAATGACCGATTTCACTAACATCTGTTAACTTTACCTGCGTATTAGAAAGAATCGATAATATAATTTTAACATTTATTCCAGTAATTTATCGCAGATTAGTATATACTATTCTTTTACTTACGATAATTCTGTCAATTACTCTTAAAATACTCTCAAAATGTGGATTAAACGTATTTCAATTAAGTTATTTGTCACTAGACCAGAAACTGCGCTTTTACGAGTAAGAGTAGAGTTATGAGTCAAGACGATAGACGATACATGTAATAGCCATTTTCAAAATCATAATATATCATTTTAATTATAATAGATTCTACAGTTCATTTTTTTAAGTTAGTATAATTTAAATTCATTTCATATATTTATCCTTTGGAGATGGTATTTAGTCATACAACATTTTAACTTAATTTTGGCGTATTTGTTTTATGCTCATTTGTAATATAAAATTGAGATCCTTTGTAAATTTCAAATTGTTAGAAGTGATTTCGACAGGTGACATCATTTTAGAAGACTTAAAATCTTCACTTTTAATCAAAGCGTGTGTCGTACTGTTATCTACTCCAAACAGCTAGTATCCGTACATCGTTGTTCTGATATATCCTGTGCAATTTCCGCATGTTAAGTTTCAATGCTCTGTTTTACTATCGAAATCGTGCTACATGAAACGTTGAAGTCTAAAGAAACATTGTCTGTGTAGTATCTAAATTAGTTATTCTTATAGTTTTTTGTTGCATTTTCTTTGCTGGATATTCCGGTAATGCTAGGTCGTTGCTTCGCGACATATTGAACGATGGTACCGAAGAGCTTGAGAGAATTTAATCGTTTTCGGTCTTCCCCATAAGGAGGCGTTATGTGTGAACCATCAGTATGTTCTGATCGGAAATGTCCGAGAGAAGTACATGATTAAGGTCAGGGAGATATAATTTTGTTTCTTTTACTTTGTTGATCTATAAATATAAAATTTCAAGCATAATGTTTAAATTCATACACAGTTTTAAATATTATTTTTTAGCTGTGATAAAGTGTAAAATTTACCTGATATGAGCGAAATGCGAAATTTATTTTCAATCCTTTTATTTTAACTAAAAAGTTTATTATAAAATTTGACGATTTAATCACTTGCTATAATTTATAATTACTTAATTATTTCGAATTATGTGCTATGATTTACTCCAACCCGTAAAATTGTATCGGTTTAAGTTAACAACATAATTTTCGAATACGTAATTAGTAAATTTTTAGGTACAAAACAATGCAGTCAGTCAGTTGTAACGATGTTATGAGTAGCAATTGAAACAAAAACTTATCTTTCAACTGTTATCAATTCATGAATCTTTTTCTTATCAAAAGATACAAAATTTTGTTAAAAAGTTATTGAATATATTTTGATGTTTATTTTGTTATCTACTTTTTCATTTTTTTCCCAATTTACTGTTGGTGATCAAGCTTTTCTGTAAGTATTTATTTTAACTGTATATTTATTATTATTAATATTAATATTATTATTTTAAAAACGTTGAATAGAAGACTGCTTTGAATTATCTTTAACTAATTTCGCTTGTCGAATAATGTAAGGGTCAGCGGTTAACCCAACTACGGTTTTAACGAAGTTAAAATTGTAGATTGATGATTTAATATTTATCCAACAAGATCATTCGATTTACCAATGTATGCTTCATGACAAATGCTTTCAGCAACATGCAATTTTAATTGGTTAATATTTGTTGCTGTCATGCATTTAACTTGTTTACGCGGTATTAAATACACTTGGCACTAAAGTAAAATTTTAATCCCTTGAAACTAAACGTGTCGCTTTAGTCTTGGAAACAAGTGACTGAATATCCCGGAAGTGCAAAAAATATATTTTAACACGTTAACACAATTTTATGTTAAAAGGTATCTTGTTGAAATAATGCAATTTATGTAAGTGGAACAATATTAGTAAGTCAACCTACATCTTTACTGTCTAAGCATATATTGCAATATAACGCAGGTACATTAGAATACAGTTTACAAGATAATATCTTTGCGCAATAGTGAGCTGTTAACCTTAAACTTATTTTCCATGTGGCAGGTATTTGTAGGTATAAAAATGTAGAAATTAGTAGATTAATGCAGTCATACTTGGTTACAGTATAACATCAATACGTTTTTAAAGTGAATAAGTATACATTGATTTTAATAATGTATAAACTATTTTTCGAAGGCAGAACAATAATGGAAATTATTAATAAAATACAGAAGCCAAAAGGGTTTTTTACACTATAAACATTGAATAATTACAACATTAGTGCAGCCTCAATGACACAGTGCATCTTGGAAGAATCTCTGAAGCTACACTCAACGGGATTTTAGAATAGTTCAGGTTCTCCTTCAATGTATTCACTTTTATACCATGAGTATTTGAATAAATTTATATACCGCGGTGATAAAAGTTGATTTTTGACCAAATATTTTAATTTGGCGTTATTTCCTAAATGAAACTCGGAACCCATCAAGAGTACGGCTTCTGAAAAATTTTCTAAATCTAAAACAATGGTATACAAAGGTTGTAATTTTTCTGTTGTTTTTGTTAGTATTATTCTGAAATTACCATGCTTATCGCTACTACTCCAGGAATCAAGTAATAAAATGCTTGTTGTTCCTACATTAGGAAAATATTTTACTCCAACCATGTGTGAAAGTGATCAGAGATAAAATAAATTTTTATACATATACAATTATGAAGTCACATCAATATCTGAAGTAACTTTTCGCGATTTTGATGCTTCTACGTAATTATTAATTGGTTTAAATATATTAGCTTTTACTGTAGGTCCAAAATTTCCCATTGGTCCTTTTAAAATTAGAAGTTTTTTTTGAGCTGATATTAATAGTTGTACTGTACTGTACAACTGATTTGGTAGATGTTTTGTTCGAAATTGTACACGTGTTGTAATCCAACTCTTGTAATGTCTTGCTTCACTTCATGGATAAACTCTTGTACTTGCTTTTTAAACGAATTCTCTGCCTCGTTT
The DNA here is from genome assembly GCA_024586415.1 of Phrixothrix hirtus. Lineage (NCBI taxonomy): Eukaryota > Metazoa > Arthropoda > Insecta > Coleoptera > Phengodidae > Phrixothrix > Phrixothrix hirtus. The sequence continues at coordinate 11,320 of JAHWXV010254186.1, read as the reverse complement.
GACTGATTTGACCAGAATTTTATTTGAAAATGTTATGGAGAATTTTCACCATATACAGGAGTCATATTTTCGTGTAAAATTTTGGGTAATTGCATTCTTTTGTCATACTACAGTTTTAAATCACTAATTTTCATGCGTTTATAGCTTCATAAAAATCACAGAAATGATTTGATTTACACACAACGTGACAGTTTTTATATGGCTAAGTAGATTTCATTTCAATTTCCTCTCGAATTATCAATAAAATACTTTTTCGCTTTAAAAATGAATTCCTGCATTTTTATACTTATATGTGTCACGTGGATAACGGATAATAGGTTTAAAGTTAACAGTGCACTATTGAGTAAAGCTATGATTTTGTAAACTTATTCTAATGACACCTTATATTGCAATACATGCATAAACGATAAAGATATACGTTGACTTACTAATATTCTTCCACTTACATTTATTGCATTATTTTGACAACATCCTTTCAACATACACTTGTGTTAATGTATTGAAATATATTTTTTGCACTTTCAGGACTAGAACTCCCCATTTAATAGTTTGTTTCTGAGACATTTTAATAAATGTAATAAATTGCTACTTTTAGTCCCAAGGGAGATAAAGTAAAATTTAGTCTCTTATAAACAAAGCAAATCCACGGCAACATAAAACTGATCAATTAAAATGACATATTGTTGAAAGCGTTACTATCCCTAAATTTAAATCGCGTTTGCAATGAAGCATGCATTGTTAACTCACATTATTTGTCAATATTAAAATCATGCGATTGTACTTGTTTAACCCTTTTGATTTGAAATAACCCAAAAGTGCAAAAAATAATGTAAATATCTCTAGATTTTTTAAGTGCTTTATAATCTCTTGAGAGATTATTCCCCTTCCTTTCGCACGAGAAATAAACTTTTCTCTCACGATTAAAAGTAGCTCTTTATTTCCTTGATATATACTGAGTTCCATAAAAATCTCAACACATGGAAGTTGTTGATCGATTTTAATGAAAGTTTAAAAAAATACCTAGTTTGATGAAAAAAAGTAATGATTAAAATTTGAATAGAATCTATCTATCGCTTGTTGTGTTTTTTAAATTCTTTTGTTTGCACGTAGTAAATAAATTTTGCGAAATAAAGCAAACGGAATGTAATAACTGTCAACTTTGCGAATTGTTTGTCACTATTGCCTTTTGGACATTTTAGAATGCCAAGAGTTCGTTAATGTGAAACTTATCGGCAATTAAATGATTTTGTATGTGGCCGTATTATTGGTATGAGAGAGGTCGAAATTTCGCTTAGGAATATTGCTGGTCGTGTAAATCGTGATGTCGCATGGTGAGATGTTGGTTTAGATGGTCCGAGAAAGGGTTTCAATAACGTTCGCCGTGGATTTGGACGTCCCCGGGCGACTACAGATCGTGAAGAACGCCGTTTAAGACTTTTGACCACAAAAGACAGATTTCTACAACTCGGTCAATTTTAATAGATTGGATGGGACGTGTAGAACGCAGAATATCAATGTCATCTGTTTATTGCTGGATAAAATCTTATGGATTGCATTCGCCCCGTCCATTTTTGTCTCTTCCTCTGACCTCACTTCTCCTTGCCTGCAGACTAGAATGGAGCAATGAACGAGCGAATTGGGCACAAGAATGGAATCAAATTATGATCAGTGCCGAGCCTCGATTTTGTTTGTGGGTCCATGACGGTCGCATGAGGGTCAGGCGCATGCGCGTGGAACGCAAATAATTCGACATTTTTTTGTGTAATGCAACAAAGCGTTGATGATATGGGGAGCAATATGTTATGGTAACAGACATTGACGGCAACTTAAACGCAGCCGGTTACATTGCCAATGTGCTTGGGCCTGTTGCATTTACATACATTCGGAGGTTTGAAAATCCCATTTTCCATCAAAACAGCCTACAATACGCTTTTTGTAAGAAGCTAACATTATCATCCTCCCATTGCCTGCTCAGTCGCCTTATTTGAACATGCATGGGATGTGATTGATAGGCGGTCGAATTATTTACCACATCCTCCGGACAACTTGCACCATCTACGGCTGCGGATTCAGAAAGCTTGGAATGATATTCCACAGGTCGATATTGATTACTTGATTGACAGCATGACACGCCTTCTAAATGAGTTCATAGGCTGAGCAACTCATGATTGAAACAACTTGTTTTATTTCTGTTCTTTTGTTTTAAATTTTAATCGTTTGTGGTGATAAATCACATCGTTTGTAAACGTTTCAATAAAATCTCTCAATTGCCCTTAGGTGTTTCGTTTCTTTACAGAAATCAGTATATATAGTTTATAGGTGGAAAATGCAAACTTGACTAGCGCAGACAATAATATTTTATCAAATAATTTACCAGGTACACTCAACAAACTTATTCCACCGTAATTTTTAGGCACCATCTTCGGCTGTGGATTCAGGAAGTTTGGAATGATATTCCACAGGTCGATATTGATCACTTTTTGACAGCATGTTACACTGTCTAAATGGGTGCATAGAAAATAGTGACGGAGCAATTCATTAGTGTAAAAGCTTTCTATTTTTGTTCTTTTGTTTTCAAATTTTAAACATTTCTAGTGATAAATTACATCGTTTATAAAAATTTCAATAAAATCGATCGACAATTGTAGGTATTGCATTGTTATGGAAAGCAGTATACAGGGTGTTTCACATAACATGACATTCCTTTTAAGGGATGAAAGCAGACCCTATAGACATCCGAATAAGCGTAAAATTAAAAGCAATACAAATACTAAACATTCCCTTCTTTTAATAATGACGAGTCGACTATGCACAAGCTTTCAAATATGACAAATATCATCGAGTAAGTGTTTGTTAATAAATATAGATTCCGAGCAGAACTGCACATGTTTATTTTAACTTTTGAAACAGACCCATAAAAACAAGATTGTAAAATGATGCATGTATTTAAATGTCAGTGACCGATATCTTGATAAACGAAATTATGTAAATTTACGTCAGTTACTAGATGCGTTTCGTTGACTAACCAGTGTTTTACTAATGAAAACTAAATCACAAATTGTGCACATCTACACCGTGTTTAATTGATTGATGGTTTTATTTTAGTAAAATTGTGCAAGTCTGTAATAATGAAGTAGGTAGCTATGAGTCAATTAATACGGATCCAAAAACTGTAAAATGAAAAATTAGATTAAGAAAAATAAATTTGTACTTTAACATTTTTAATTATTTGTAGTTTCGAAGGCAATTTCATAAAAATGATACTAAAAGAATTTGTAATAATGTAGCTGAAATTTCTAAGACAATATAATTGGCTATTAAGTAATTAATTATGTATCCGAAGAAAATGTTAGGGAAAACTGTTTTGAAAGTTTCAAAACGTATGGTAATTACATTAAATTTGATCAATAAAATTGTTTTAAACATATCAACTATTACAATATTCCTCTAGTACCACTTTTTAAAAATTGCTTTTGAAACAGCGTATAAAACAATGTTTGATTATTCTATGTCGAATTGAGCAAATATTACGTCATTCCTCTGAATACTGTTACAAAACCAACTATAAGAATCTAAAACGCGTCAAAGGTCAATTCGTCTAGCAATTTATGTTTTTATTTTATTACGTTTAAATCCATTTTTTCAATGGACCATACTTCATAATTACTTATTTATTCACAAAGGCTAGGTTAAATATGATGTAAATAAGCTCTGAGCGGAAGACATTATTGTGTTTAGTTTGCGTACGAATAGAAGTAGCTGCAAAAGAATTTCGTGCAAATGCCAATTTTTTTGGTAGAATCTACGCATCCATCATAGATCGTGCTCAGTTATGTATTCAAAACAATGGTGATTTATTGGAACATTTTTTATGAAGATATTTTAACGGTAAGTTTGGTAATCCATTTTGTTGCTGGTAAAAATCTTAAAATGAACAAATAATTACATTTTCAGCTCAATTAACATATTTTATGATAAAATAACAAAATAATTTCTTCTCAACAAGTAATTAACCTATAACACGTTTTGCATGCCTAAAAAACAGGGCCTAGTCACTAATAATTTAAATAAGGACAGTATAAAACTAATTTTTATTCAACCATTATATTAAAAAAGTGTTTAAATTATTTTTATTTTAGGTATAGGATGATGTCACGTAATTTCAGAAATGGAAATCCATTTTTAGGTGTAAAATTAAAAAATGTCAATAAATAATTGCTTAAGCTGTCTTTACATTTAAACACATTTTCTTAGAACGATGCATGACTAAAGTCTATTTTTATTATTATTAGTTATTATTAAATAACTTTTTCAACATTGTTAAAAAAATTTTATACATTATTTCTAAATTCTTTTAATTGTGTAAAAGGGTAATCCCCTTATCCTGTCATTTATTATAGTAAACAAATTGAAATGTGCCTGCTACAGCTGTAAAAGTGTATGTTACTGTAAATTGATATAGTTAGGTAGGTCAGTTATAATTTTATGAATGATTTAACAGTTTCAGTCTGAATGCAACCATAGACAGCTCGTTGTACATAATTACAAAAAAAGACTTTTTTGTATTCGTATTGCTTTTAATTTTACGCTTATTGGGGTGTCTGTAGGGTCTACTTTCATCCCTTAAAATGAATCTAATATTATCGGAAACATCCTGTATTATTATATAACATAAGTGATGTAATTGCATTAAAGTGTCAAAACGCCCACACATTAACCAAGTTTAGTGGAAGAATTGGTTTTTGAAGCTTTTTCTATTACACTTTTTTTATGTCATACAGTATTCTAACTTGTACTTGTAGTTGTACTTTGAAGATCAATACTGATACGTTGAATTTAGAGGCGGTTTACCTCTTCATAATTAGTTACGATGGTATAATATGTATAACATGAGACATATTTTTGTTATTCGACATAATTTTATATGCAGGGTGACCAGAATATAAGGAGCTTTATTTAACACACGTGTACACGAACCTACTTCGAAAAGAAATTTTTGTGAATTTTTGTGTGAAAATCTATCATGTATATGCTTTACTATAAAACGTAATTAAAACATAAATACAACTTGTTTACAAATATCATATTACATTTGCTATTAATTAATTTTGTTCAGTCAAAGTCGCCAGCTGTTTTAATAAACAGTAATAGAAGGTATTCATTTAAATCACTTAAATTTGTCTTTTTCTAAAAACTATTGCTTATGTACATATTTATGAATGGTTATTAAAAAAGGTATTTGTTAAATATCTAAAATTCAGATAAGTTTTAATTAGGTCAAACTTGTATGAAATTTATTTATTATTTAGATTTTTAACTTTAACTAAAAATACCTTGTTTTTATTTTAAAGAAATTATAAACTTACACAAATAGTAATTAATGTATTACTATAATTGTGGGTATTTAACAATCAGCTGAGGACATCCATTTATGCTGCTCTGGAATCGTATGCGTCATACCGAAGCTGAACGTTAGTTCGGCTTCGTTCATACAATGGGTAAAGGTGTATAATTGGCAGGTCATTCTTGTTCAATACAGTAGACCAAGTAATAAGCAGGGACGTGCTGAAAACTTTAATATTTCGAAAACTGTGCAATTTAGACGCATGATTTATAGGTGTTTTTTGTCGCGTATACCAAGATGTATCTGCTGTTAAAGTAATGCTCCTTATATCCCGGAGTTATATGTGGGAATAGTATTTGTCTATTTCAATTTTTTTAAGGGTAGTTTTAACCCTTCAAACAAGTTCAAAAAGTTGAAAAAATCAAGTTTTCGTTAAGGATGAAAGCAATTATTTTAGCATTGGTACTTTTCAAATCGGTCTACTACTTGTATGTAAAACTGACAAAATGGTCATATACAGGTTCAATTTTGAGGGTGGTTTAAGAGCAGATTAACAAATGCGGGTCCCATACACATATTTTGGTAGTCAAAAATGTATTTAAATTAGATCAAAATCGGATTGGGACACTTGGGATGCCTTTGTTTGTTTGTTTTGTGGCTGAGACTTCGAGATGCGGAAATTTCCTTAGCCATGCCTACTAGAATTTTGCCGAATTTGGACGAGTACCACCTCCAGTAGGGATTTTCAAAGGAAAAAAGAAAAATGTTATAAAACGCCTCCTATCATTTGTGAGAATATGTGTGCAAGAATTGTCGATGCATTTACAACAACTTCAAAAATAGTGGAAAACGTGCAGCAATCGTTTCTCAAACGTATTTGTAAATGCATTGAAGCTAACAGACCGATCTTTGAACATTTACTGAATTAATCTTTGTTTTTTGTTGTTTATTTTCCTTTATGTTTCAAATATATATAATTAATAAAATTCTGTTTTCCCTTGTTTTCTGTCTACCTTTGTTTACATAGACGTTCAAAAAGTAACGAAAAAATAAGAGATTGTTAAAACAACTAGTTAAATATTAACTTTAGGTATAGGGAACTCTATACTTATTTGATAGAGAATTTTATTTAAATGTAGGTAAAATAAAAATTTACAGGGTGTTCCATTTAAACAAATGAAGTTATTTCGATTCAAAGTTGCTAAAGTTTGATCGCTATTGTAAACCAAGCCTTTATGAAATTTATAAAAACATAAATATGGAAAATAATAGTCCGTATTTTGTTAGGGTTTAACTGTGAATAATATTTTTCAGACCTATTTCCATTATAAGTTCCACATATTTTTGAAACATGCTGTAAATTGACACTTTCACCAAAAAAGCTAAATAACTGGAAAGTTATGCATTTTAAAGGTAGAATACCTTATACAAAGTGACCTTTGCATTAAATATGAAATTCAAAAAAAGCGATAATATACAGGGTGTTCTATTTAAAATAAGCGAGCAAGGGCCAGGATCGGTACTTACAGCATATTTTCTATAATTGAAAATAATTTTGTTGTAGGGACGTTCGTGGGAACATAAAATTCAAAACTAGAGCATTTTACCGTTGTGACGAAAAAAATCTTTAGACTATAAAGATACCTGTAAGATATATTCGTAAGATTTACAATTTCTAGAAATCTTATTTTTAATACTATTTACAGAAATAAAATGTACATTTTGTGAGAAGTTTTGATTAAAATACTACAAGGCATTTTAAAAATATTTAGGTGTTTACAAGGATTTACAACTAATTATTTAAATTTCAAAATTGTTTTAAATGCTTGAGTGTTACTGTTTTTGTTTAATAGAAATAAAGAATGCGGTCGGTGTCTATGTTTGAAACATTTTTATAAATTTTTTACATTCTCCACAGTTAAAACAAAAAAACACGTAATGCATTTTCTTTTCATTTGTGAAACAGGGCACGTTTCTCTTTAAAGGCTGCTACTATTTACTTTATCCTTTTGTCAAACACATCTTCTAATTATCATTCTTTTTATGTATTTGTTGTATAATTACTTCTTTCATATTCTAAATCGATTAGAAATGGAGTTACACATTCATTGAGCTTGGTTATATTTCGTTTACCTAAAAACAACTAAGTTCAACAAGTTTAAAAATTAAAGGATAATCAGTTTCCATTAGATCCAAGGGTTTAGCCAGAAAACAATAATTCTGTCGGTGTTGGCATGATGTTGTAATCTGTATTCTACTTGAATGGGCTTAAAGAGCGAAGAGCAGTTTTTTTTTGGATTTTAACTTGATAGTATACGTAGTTTGTGATTTATCAGTTTTATCAGATTGGAATATAAGTTTTTATTCAAGAAATTTCCAATACTTCTCTATTTTGTGATGGATGAATTAGCAGTCACATATCAGCTCTGTTAGAGCTAAACTGAATACACTAAAAAACTTAATCTAGAAGAATCATTAAACAATCATTAACGCTTATTTTATTATTTTCAAATTGAAAGTAAGAATCTCTGAGTAGGACACCTGGTACTTATTTTAAAATTAAAAATCACTAGGATACAGAAAGTTTGGCAATACCCATATAAGATACGATTCTTTGGACAAATTATTTTTAAGTTCTAATAAGAGCTTTTGTAATATAAATTCGGTATGGATCTGTTTAACTAGGGAAAAGCCGAAAAAGTTACATTTAATAATAAACTTTATTATGATCAATTTCTCTAGAACGGAAAGTCGAAAAAGCCACAAACGCAATTTACAATTTATCGCCGTTAAAGGAATTAAATTCACTGTGTAGACAAAGGAAATAAAATAACAAAGGTAACTTTCCCAAACGTAAAAAATAAATTGTCCAATGATTAAATAATAACAATCTATTATTTGGAAATATTACTTATGAAAAGATAAGAATGTATAATCCATCTATAAACTAATCATAAAATAATTGTCCTTCAAAATCATATTAATATTTTCAAAGCTATTTAAAAAATTGAAGCTTCTTAAATTTACAATTAAAGGAACCGACTGAATTTACTTTAACAAAACAACAGCTAAATAGTTAAATATAATGCAAGGCAAAGGAATAAAATTAAATGATCTCAAAAACGTTTCCTTGTATTTGTCTCAAAAGTTTTTCTATTAATTAAATTATACAAAAGTAATGTTTAACACACGTAGTTGACAAATTTGCTTATAAATGTATAATATTATTTTTAAATTGATATTAATGGAATAAAGAAGCTTTCTTACAGTATTTTATAACAAAACAGCTCAGAAAATAAACCAAATTACTGCACTTATATAAAATACGTCACTGCGGCAAACATGAAATGTTTGGGCATGTAGTTCAACTGCAGAAAAATGTTTGATATTGGTTGTACCAACTTAATAAATTTTAAAAAATAAAGCAAAACACCAACATATAAAGAAAAACGACTTTTATAGAAAACGATAACGTTTGTATGTGTAACTTATGATTGTATATACATCAATGGATTAAAAGCGATGAGAAAATAAACATAAATATTATAGATAAATATATTATCAACTCGCAATGCATTTAGAGAACTTTTATTTGACATATAAGGAGTAGCTACTAAATAACTATGCCGTGTACTTATTGTAGGGTAAGTGATCTTAAGGTTCCGAAAGTGGATACGACAATCCAGGTTTTGCTGTCGCTTATGGTCTGTAAGCAGCAATTGAAGGGATAAGTGTGCAATTACATTGCTGAAACTACGCTAATATTAAAATCGAATGGCGCATTAATTTAAAATTTTTTTAAATCCTGAAGTTGAGAGAACTAGTTGGGAAAAATAAAAATGCGCTGTCCGTAAATCAGTTTCTAGCCAATAATAGGAGACCACTTTACTCGCCATGCGATTTTTATTTTTTCCTAAGGCAAAATCGGCATTGAAGGTCAGCATAAACATAAATTTGAAGAAGATTCGTTGCATATTGAAATGGTCACAAATTGTTAGCCAATCGAGTTGGCACGGGTAGAAATGGTAACGAAATTCGACCACCTTGTATATAATTCGTAACGGTAACGATTCTTGAACGCTTTGTATATAATTCGTCTCTGATTTCGGCGTTGATTTTCGGGGGCTTGCGACCTAGCATACTCGATGCAAAACGTCAACCCATGCCGCCCGTCGAAAAATGACACGAGATCGTCCGACAAACTCGATAAATATGGATACTCTCATGGGCACCGATCGTTGCTACCATGCCTCTGAACTGCACCATAGAATGCCCCCCCCCCAACGATAAGCGGAAACTATAGTAGGCCGAAGCCTGAAAGAATAGCTCATTTAGGGCTTGGCGAAAATATCGACTGTTGTAAGCCGGCACATGTCCCGACATCACGGTGGAAGAAAGAGACCAAGAGCGGGAGTCCTGGTGAGTACCAGAAAGAACGAGGCGGAACTGGTGGCAAGCTCGTTGGCTAGGCCTTTGCTTAACACCTATTGCGGTATTTGTGAGCGTTGACCGGTCGCGTTGTAAAACCCGGTAGAAGTTGTGAAGGGGACTAGGTGTCTGTGAGAAGACGTTGACAGGGCGATAATTTTCTGCTCAGGCCGGAGGGTGGACTGAAAAGCTGATGCCCGATAGGGAATGTAAGCGTATCTTCTGATCCAGAACTTTCTGCCGACTCGACTGCTGGGTTACACCTGGCCCCAGAGCCCGAATTTTCAGAGGAGGCGGCCTCTGGATAAGCTCTACGCCGAAATGTGTACCTCGGGGTTGGCTTTAAGCTCTTTATAGTGCTTTGCAAGGCGGGTGCCGACTTTCGTGCTGTAATCGAGGGGAAACTTGTTTCAACATAGATAATGAGTGCACGACGGTATTCTTGAAGGTTAGTCAGCCATATAAGTGGCTGCGGCTCCACCGAGTCGGCGGCGAACGTCTGTATATAAATCGCAATTAGGAATAATTCGGGTGCCACCTACTTCTAAGTCTTATATCGGTATAATTCAAATTTGTAGTGTTATTGACGCACCTTACATAATATGATATTACTTGTAGTAGAATAGGAAATCTCCAAGTATGAACACTAGCTTTCAATTGTTATTAACAATTGTCTATTAAATGTATCAAGATAGCTGACTTAATTCAGTATTTTAGATTACAGGAGGAAATTGTTTGAATTGTCTCAGTATATACATCATGGAATAATAAATGTGCTTTGAAATTGATTATAAACTTGTAACGATTTAAAAATAATTACTAATTATATAGTAACTAGTTTTCTAAAAACATTCACTTTCGCCAATGTTTTAAAAATAATCAATTGATCTTGGCGGAATAATATTCCGTCCGTTTTATTAGCGCAAAGTCGTATCCAAAAAACTAGTTTTGATAAAGCTCGTTGTTTGCCACATTCTTTTCGTCTAGACGTTTTATGCGATCCCGAAATATATCAATCAGATAAAAAACCTAAGGCACCTTTCTTTATTAGTTACATATAAAATTTTGACATCTATTTTATTTTCGTGGTTTTCTATAAACCTAATTAATTCAATCTCGATTGACTATCATTTGATTTTCTACATACAGATTGAATTAAAAATGGATATGTCATGGAAATTTTAATTAATTAATTGGTAACTCCAATCTTAGAAATGGAATATATTGATTTAAACGGTAACTAAGACTTTTGTCGTAATTAATTACGAAGAAAGAATCTACACTGCCGTTTTAAAAAAAATTTATCTAACGGCCATGACCAAGTTGCAATATATGTTATTAATATTTACAATAACTTTAATCAATTTCATTATGATATATATTTAAAATTACTGTATTTATAATTATTAAATTTAAGTATTTTCTTTTCAATTCAATTATTTGTTATTTAAAACTGGACAGTTATTTTTGCATTTAATAGACCTGAACTTAACAATTTAATTTATATATATATATATATATATATATATATATATATATATATATATA